>JAAGKR010007488.1:0-36413 GCA_011419295.1 Clarias macrocephalus | reverse complement strand
CGCGTCTCTTCTGCTTGTTGCCTGTCCTTAGCAGTGGTTTCCTAGCAGATATTCTACCATGAAGGCCTGATTCACACAGTCTCCTCTTAACAGTTGTTCTAGAGACGTGTCTGCTGCTAGAACTCTGTGTGGCATTGACCTGCTCTCTGATCTGAGCTGCTGTTAACCTGCGATTTCTGAGGCTGGTGACTCGGATGAACTTATCCTCCGCAGCAGAGGCGACTCTTGGTCTTCCTTTCCTGGGGCGGTCCGCATGTGAGCCAGTTTCTTTGTAGCGCTTGATGGTTTTTGTGACTTTCAAAGTTTTCCCAATTTTTCGGACTGACTGACCTTCATTTCTTCTCTAGTAATGATAACCACTCGTTTTTCTTTACTTAGCTGCTTTTTTCTTGCCATAATATGAATTCAAACTCTTTGAATGAGAAGGTGTGTCCAAACTTTTGGTATGTACTGTATATATGTACAGTATATATATAAGAGAGAGAGAGAGAGAGAGTCCCCATTAATTCTGAGCGTACAGTGGTAATGAGATCACAAGACGTTCCCTGGCCACTGTTCTTGCACCAGGAGTACCAGATACAACCATTTAAGGACCCCAAGCGTGGCTTAACCAGGATCCTCACCTGGGGACCAAAAGCCAGTCAAAGGCGCAGAAAAAACTCAATACTAGGCACAATTGACGTGCCGAGGCTCAGGAGGCCCATACAGCACCCAAAGGATCCACTGCCAACATCTTGGTTCCAGTCACTCTTTAAAAGGTCTTTTAAAGCAGTACAAAGAGAACTTCCAAATGCTTGGCACAATGTATTGTGTTGTAATGCTATGGCTTATTGCTGTTATATATATCTTATTCTCTTCTGACAGATTGTGGTGCAGCGTTTGGCTGACCAGGTGCCCATGCTAATTCAATACTTCATGCTTAAGGAATCTGCCCAGATGCTGTGCAGTGAGTTGCTGGTTTTAATGGATTGTGCCAATGTGGATGATGCCTTGCGTGAAGAGTCGGATGTCAGTAGACACCGCACTAACCTCCAGAACCGCGTGGACCGTCTTACCCTTGCTCAAGAGAAACTCAGCAACTTTGTTTGAACTAATACAATTTTTTTTTTTCAGATTGTCCCCTAGTCCCCATTTTCTCTTAGTCTAGATTAGATGCAAATGCTGTTCTCTAGGCTGTTGTGGATTGACAAAATTAATATTACCATCTCCATAAATTTATTTAACTCTGGAAAAAAAATAATGCTTCAGACAAAGTCTACAAATTCAGTTAGAGTTTCAGAACATGGTCCTTAGTATCTGAAAATATTAATTGTAGCTCTTATGTTAATATAAAAAGTCTTATGATTTTAAAATTCATATGAAAATTGTTGTTCAATTTCAACAGTATTGCTATAAACAACTGTGACATCTCTGTTTCTACCAGTTACAGTAGAAGTGGCATAAACACGCATCCAGCCTTGATAATAACACCACCGCCAGGTGAATGAACAGTAATTATCAATTATAAACTGGTGATAGGATCAAAAGCACCATTTATGCCTATGGGTACCAAAGGTCAGCCCGTTCTGTCTGATTACACAGGTAAGCCAATATAGAACAAATTGCTGAAGAAAGTCAATGCTGGCCATGATTGCAAGGTATCAGAACACCCAGTTCATCACAGCCTACGTATGTGGCTTAGCAGGGAAAAAATTCAAGGCTGTTTATTCAGCCTCCAAATTCCCCTTGAAATACACTCGACAAGTATGATCCATTATTCATTCCTTCACCCTTCAAGCACTATTTGGGATAGATGTAAATTTTTATTTATAGTAAATATGCCATGGGTCGGTACCAGCAACACAACATAGGTTGATGACTGATTAAACAAAAAAAAAAAAATAGACAAAAAAGCAAACAAAAACAGCTGCTTTCATGAAGGCCCTGTCTTCCTTGTAAGTGATTGGATTGTACTGTATGTAAGGAGATAAGTAGATAAGTAGTAACTTTCCATGCTTACCTGAAAGACCTGAGAGTGATTTAAAATTATGTTTTAAATCACTGATGACTCAAAGTGGTAATTAGTATTTCAATGTCATTCAAAGTATATCAAATTGTACATCTTGCCAAGGATCTGTTTATCTGTTGTTTTTGGAGTAAAACCTTAGACATTTTTCATGGATCTGGTTTACTTCTTCACCAATTAAAATGATTCAAAAGGATGTAAAATTGTGTTACATTTTAATGATTCAGATAATTCTTTATAATTTTAATTAAATTATATATATATATATATATATAAAGAAAATTATAATTATATTTTTGTATTACACAAAGATAACCTGAATAAATACAGAATGAAAATTTTTAATTATGATTTTATTCATAAAAAATAAAAAAAACAGTTGTCCAGAACCTGCCTGGCCCAAAAGTAGTTGCTAAATCATGAATGGCCTGTGAATGTTTTTATTTTTATTTATTTTTTTTTTTCACTTAAATTTCACAAGGCCTGATTGTTACCAGATCTGGTTAATCAAGAAGTCACTTTTAGCATGCTAAAAGTTCTAAAAAAAAAAAAAAATCAACATATTTGTCACAAATTCAAGAAGAGATGCAGATGATAAAGTGACTGATTTATCAGTCTGGTAAGGGTTACAAAGCCACTTCTAAGGCTATGGGACTCCAGTGAACCCTGGTAAGAGTCATTATCCAAAAATGGAAAAAACTTGGAACAGTAGTGAATCTTCCCAGGACTGGTTGACCTACCACAAGACCTCAACAAAAACTCATCCAGGTAAGAAATCTATCTATGGATCCGATTACTATTATTTATAAATCTATCTACGGATCTGATCACTGGCCAGCCAACATCAAGCATGAGGAAGCCCTGCATATTTTGGAGATCCAAATTCTTTGGTAGACGTTTGGACATCTAAACTTATACTTACTTTGTTGACTGCTTTAGACATACCTGTCACGTGTGGTGGCAAGCAGTCGCTGGCCAAGATGGCATTGCATCTCAGCCCAGATAGACCCCGGCCCCGCGGACGGCCCAAGAAACAGTGGCTTGACTGACACAGAGAAGACATGAGACTCACCAATGTCATTCCCAACGAAGTATAGTCTGTCTACAGCTAAACAAAATGCATGCACTGAGTTGTGACATTTCAATGTACAAGCCACAGTGTGCTGCCTTCCCTAGCTTGCTTAGGTTTTTTTGTCTGGCCATGGAATTTGAACATTGTAATATAAAGCCTTGACATTCCGCTGAAAAGAAGAGTGAAGACTATTTACTAGTTATAATCCACTTAGTTCTTGAATGGAAAAAAATCTGTTCAGATAAGGAAGGGTGAATGGACTAAATGGTATTTTTTTGCAGTACGCATTTGAAACCTGAAAAATATGTCAGTGAAACCAGATGAGCTGATTTCAGTTCAGTAATTTTCTTAAATGCGTGTGATTCTCTGTACCACCTTGCAAAAAAAAAAAAAAAAAAAAAACCCGTAAACAGCAAACTGACTCATCCACAACTACTATATAGGTACACACACGCACACACCAGTATATAATCCACCAGTTGGCAACCCCCTTCCCTAGTATTCCAAGGCTTCAAATGTACTATTGCACTAAGGCTTCAAATGCACTATAAACACATGACAATTTTTCCCCATATTGTTCCATGTTGAAAAAAATATTTGTCAAACACTGCCTGCAAGGTGGAAATACTGTGGCACACTGTGGGAAGGGGCTGATAACATTTTGTAATTACACTTTCAGTATGACCACAGACCACCAACTGTAAAGATTCTCAAGGCTGTTAGAGGTACAGTTCTTAACCACACAATGCCTTGCAAAATGACTTTCCCCACATTTTGGAGCATATGAAGAATTTTCTAACTGATCTTTAGTTGATGAATGTGACAATGTAATTTTAAGCAAAATTTGCTCTTGTGAGCAAAGTGTTGTTTAGGATGACGTAATGTTATACATTTTTACTAAATGAAACATCTGTTTTAAAGTACAGGCTTAATGCTTACTTTTCTGTTAAGTCATATTTTTAACATTTTGTTGGCACCCCAGGACCAGATCAGACAATAAAGGAAAAAAAACAATTTCTTTTAAATGCGTGTGATTTCCTGCAACAAACTGAAACAGAAACTCTGACAAAAAAAAAAAAAAAACCATAGTGATTCATTCAATTCCACAGTGGTTAAACACTAGTGTCACTTATTTACAGAGTCCTAGGCACGAAGGCACTGCCTGTATTTATGTAAAAGGGTTTAAATAAATACAGGCTGCGCCCTCGTGGCTTGGTTGCATGACAGCTGTACTGATATCAAGCACAACAGCATGACCTCAAGTGTGATTTTAATTTTAAGTTTATGGTTTGTTTTAATTATTTAACCAATTATTTTTCTCCAACAACACAAATCCTTCCACAACTGGCAACATTATTTACCCAAGACAGATGTAGTTGGTGATTGAACCGTCGAATTACAGTAACAGGGGTTATAGCATAGATGCCAACTTTTCAGAAAAGCTTGGAGAGACGCTTAATTTAACCCAGCAAAATGGGTTATTTTTTTAATCCATAAAATTTCTTTTATACACAGGTGGGGTTCTTTGCTTTGGCTAGCTAGCAGCCATTGTCAGATAAACTAGCATGCTATAGCGCAGACCAGGCTGAAAGTTCGAGTGTAACGTTAACACGGTAACAGTAATATTGCATACAGTAAACAAATTCAGTCATAAGTGACTTAAGTGAGTGAAAATGTGTATACAGACCTTGTATTTAACGTTTATATTTCCTCTTAAATGCACGAGGAGGAAGCAGCCAAAAAAAGACACAAAGTTGACACAGCCACTGAATACACCCGTGAACTTCAGGAGCGGGGCGGTCTTCTCTGTGATGTTAGCTATCACTATCAGCAAGCTGGGTTAAACAAAAAGTACCCAACTCATTGTAATTAACCCAGAAAAATGACCCAAGAGAGGCAACCTAACCTTTGGGTAGTAAAAATAACCCAGCATTTTTTAGTGTGTGGGAACACCAAAAATGACTCCCAGAGCAGCGGCAGTTGCTTCCTATCTTCCTCGTCCATGACAGAAGATCCACCTGGTGCAAGCACTGATTGACTCAGGTTCAGACCGCAACCTAATCAATGAAGTCTCAGCAATCTATCACCGTTTTCTTCTTTATGGGCAAAAAAATGGTTCCCTTCATCCCTGCGTAAATTATAAAGGCCTGAACTAGATCACTGGGTGAAGAACCGGCCCCATTCCGCTAATGGCAACTGCCTTTGAACCTCTTCAGTGAGCCAAGATCTTCACCAAGCTTGATTTACGCAATGCATACCACCTTGTCCACATTCGGGAGGGAGATGAGTGGAAGACGGCCTTCAACACCCCTACGGGACATTACGAATACCTGGTGGTCCCGTTTGGTCTCAATAATGCTCCAGCAGTTTTTCAGGTTCTCATCAATGACATACTCAGGGACTTCCTCAACTCATCAGTATTTGTCTACTTGGATGATATTCTGATCTTTTCCCGAGACCTAGAGGAGCACCGACACCATGTTCGCCAAGGTGCTACAGAAGCTCCTGGAGAACAACCTGTTCGTCAAAGCTGAGAAATGCGAGTTCCATACCACATCTACCACGTTATATGGCCTCCCAAAGGGCAAAGCGCTTCGCTATTTGATTTCCAGGTTTTGATCTCGCTCTTCCTTGTTTTGACTACGGCTTTTATTTCACGTTTTTTGCTTAGTCGCCTCACTGCTTGATTTCCCGATTACCGATCTAACGTTTCCTCTTTTGACTACAGCTCTCTCTTTGACCCTTGCTTACGCATTTCAACCACGCTCCCGTTTAACGCTGCGATCATCCATCTGCGTTTGGATTCACCTCATTATGCTCAGCTCCTTGACAATTTAAATATTACACTTTTAAAGTGACTGTATTTACTTCAGCTGGTACATCTGACATTTGTAATAGTCTCTAAAAATAGGACCTACCTTTCCCACCCAAACTACTTACATGCTCTCCAGTAGGGCAGCAGGGGCATAGAACAGAACCGTGGGCCCAATACTAATGCTGTTTTACTGGAGCCACTTCCTTCCTTGATCTCTCAGATTTCATTCCAGTCCCTGGGTAGTAAGTCCAACATCCTTCCTTACCCCTGAGGGCAGTAAGGTTATTTAAACCCAGGATTTAATAATTACAATATTTGCATAGAGTTTAATCATACACAAAACATTTAATTGTGTTTTTAAAAATGTTGTAATGAAAATTTATTTTCAAAAGAGCATTTAGGGGCTAATACACTTGATTAAGAGAGAGCAAAACAGAACACATGCAAAATCATGTGAAATGCAGCAGTCATGCAAGAGTCGTGGAACAAGGAGAATGTACAAGGGCAGCGAGAATACTTGGGCCGTGCAATAACAGATGAAAAAGTGGAAAATCAAGGTATTATAAATAAATCGTATACAGTAAATTTTAGAAGAGAAAAGTGGATCAGCAACTAGTCCTGAGGGTGTGTGTGTGTGAGAGAGAGAGAGAGAGAGAGAGAGAGAGAGAAGGGGAGAGAGAGAGAGAGAGAGTCAAAGGTGCTTTATTTGCTTGACAAATATGGATATTCGTATTGCTGAAGCTCAGAATCAAGTCACACAAAAACAGCAGAAATAAATAGGTTACACACATGCATTTATTTAAAAAAAAATGAAGTGACACTAGGGATAAAAACTACTGAAAAACTGAAAGCAAAAAGTGTTCATAATAATAATAATAATAATAACAACAACAACAATAATAATAATAATAATAATAATAATAATAATAATAATAATAATAATAATAATAATAATAGTGATACTGAATGGAGAAAGTACAGTCAAAGAATAATCATTAATGCTACAAAAGAATGGTAGAAGAAAATGAAGAGAAAAAATATATCAAATATAAAGTGGCTATGATGTTTGCTTGTGATGTATCTCTCTCTCTCTCTCTCACGCTGACTCATGCACATGATTGTTTCTTAATCAAGGATGTTAGTCTTGGTGTATTCTTATAAATATAAAAAGCGTTACATGACTAATCTCAAAGCAAATATTTTAAGGTCACTGTAAATATTGACATGTATTTCTCTCTTTGGCGGTACGTTGGCTTAGTGGTCAGCATTGTCGCCCTGAACCTCCAGGTCCTGGGTTCAGTTCCCGCGTTTGGAACTGTTGCATGTTCTCCCTGTGCTTGGTGGGTTTCCTCTGGATTTTCTGGTTTCCTCCCACAGTCCAGCAACAGGCAGATTAGGCTAATTGGTATTTCCAAATTGCTTATAGTGTGAGTATAAATGTTGACTAGAGGTTCTACCACAGTTGTACAAATTGGGATACAATGGTCACCATTGGCCTCTACAATCCCTATTTGGACTACAGATGAATCTATAGATGGATTTTTCCTCTTTGGATAATATTATGACACTGTTTTATGCATTTGAATGCTGATATATTTTATTAGATTGATGCCTTCACCCAGCTGTAAATATGTGAGAACACACAGAGAACAAAGTGGTGGATCCTCATGCTGGTATGCTCCAGCCATAATACACCTTTGTATCGAGGGTAGCAATTTGACTTATTTGAAATAAATAGCTGACTTGTCAGAAAGAGGCTGGAGCTCAATGATTTTGCTTGTGTCTTCCATATCCAATTATTTTGAATAGCATGTGAAAGTGGAAGTGTGGCGTGAGAGCATGTGAAGATTGCGTGAGTCTCATGCTCAGTGAGTGAGAGTTGGCAGCTTTGGTGAAAGAAATGTTAAATTCTTATTAGTACTATGAAGGTGAGGACATTAAGCACATGGAAGTGATGAACAGTCCTGAGAAATTTCCAAGATTTAGTTACTATTTTGACTTATTCTGCTTTAGAATATCAGCTAACTTACTAGGTTTCGGTTTTAAATAAACTGGAAAGTTAGTGCGCTACACATGTAGGGTGCATAGTCCACACATCAAGGGTGCATTCTTCCACACATCAAGTAGTACCCTTAATCAGAGCTTAGAGAGTAAGAGTAAGAGTTATACACTAGTTATCTTTGTAGCTCACCTTGATGACATAACATCATTAGATGTGTTTACTTCGGGCAGCTGCTCTGCCCTCTTTCCAGTACTTTTACTCATGCTGTCAATCGTCAGTTAATTAATGATTGTTAGAACATTTGGCTAAAACACCTCTGCATTTTTTGCACACACAGAACGGACAATTATGTCAAACGCACATTTGCACACTTCAAGGACTTTTTTTCACATTCCCCCTCATCTCACTTACTACCTCAATATTTGTACAGACTTAAGTTTTTCACAGTTCACAGACTTCAAGTTTGTTATATTTTATATTTTTGATTTCTATATATTTTTGAAAACCTTTTTTGTATTACTTCACTATTCACTATTTATTTCCTTATTTTCTTGTAAATAAAAATTTAAAATTTTAATTTTTAAGGTCACGGGCGGTCGTATAAGCATTTCACTGCATATCGTACTGTGTATGACTGTGTGTGTGACAAATAAAATTTGGATTTTTTGAATTTTTGAATTTTTGAACACCTGTGATGTAACTGTCTGTTATCACAACTCATGGAATCCGTTTCACCCAATCAAAAAAATTTTCCTTTTTGGTCAGAAGGTGTTAATTAATTTTCCACAACTGTGTACAGTAGTGCTGACTGTAACACATACCACAGGTTTATATTAATGCAGTCACTCTATTATGTTATTGAACCTATTGTAAACTTCAACCTACACTGGGACTTGTATGACAGACACTGTAATTAACCCTCTGTGTCTGCATATTATAAAAAAAAATAATTTAAAAAAAGTAACTTTAAATTTTCAGTATTCAGAACATGAAAGTTTATCTTATTAACTTATTAAGAAGCAGATGCAAGGACGAATGTTTAGAATGATATAACAGTTATAAAGTGATAACAGGAACTGACTTGTTATTGCAAACAGGACAAATTATAAAACATAGACTTTTAACTGTTTCCCTATTCATTCCGTATGTTATTGCATAAGTGTGGGCAGTTTCTATTGCAGTTCTCCAGCCACATCCACCCCCAGAGGAATGGTATAAGGGTTCTGTGCCTGTTTGCGTTGTATATATAGAACCATATACTCACTTTCAGTGCATTCACATAGTTTGCTGTACATTGCTGGGTAAGTAAAATATCTTCATTTCTATAACACATTTATACTTACAGTTAACATTTATTATTACAACTGCTTGTATCAAAAGGAAAGCTAAATGAAAAGAAAATTAGAAAAGCTATTTAGGTATTTTTTGTTTCCTAGATGATGGAGTCTGAACAAGATAGTTATGAAGACATTGCTTATACTGGTGAAAGCAGGTCAGTACAAATGTATTATGATTAGTCAGTCATTAATGTGTGTGATTTTTGCATGTAAATCTTGATGTGTTTTATTTATTCACAGTAAGCCAATGGAAGGGGTGTTCCATAGCCATTTAGAGGAGAGGGTTCGTCCTTATCTTGATCTGATCGACTCTTTGAGACTGATTGGTATTGAAGAAGATTTGGCTTTGCCAACTATCGCAGTAATTGGAGATCAGAGTTCTGGGAAAAGCTCTGTGTTGGAAGCACTATCTGGAGTAGCATTGCCCCGAGGGAGCGGTGGGTGGTTTTACTATTTCTCTCACAGAGTAATAAATATATTACATTACACATATTATCATTTATTACATTTAAGTTGCTTGCTTTTGCTAGCATTTAACAGTATTCTTACTTCTTTTTTATTTTAAACACATGCACAGTGGATAAACTTTGTCCCTGATAATTTGGAGAAGTAGGAAAACAGAAGCTGAGGTAAAAAATGTAATTTTTTTTTTCACTTTAGGTATTGTCACGCGATGTCCACTGGAGCTAAAGCTGAGAAAGATTAAATGTGGTGTTCAGTGGAAAGCTGTAATTTCTTATAAAGAAGAGTTAATTGAGTTTGATGACCCATCACTGGTTGAGCGTTATGTGGCGGCAGGTTGGCAAAAATACACAGATTAAAAAAAAATAATTAAACACAAACACAAATATGTGTTTGATTCTATTTGTATGCATGTAAAAAAAAAATCCACAACCATAATAATGTCTTATAAAGCTTTACCAAGATAATAGGCTTCAGTTAATAATACTTATTACATCTTTCTAACAGCCCAGAATGAGCTGGCTGGAGAAGGTGTTGGAATTTGTGATGAACTCATCTCTTTGGAGATCATGGCTCCTGATGTGTGTGACCTCACACTGATCGATCTTCCTGGGATTGCCCGAGTTCCTGTAAAAGGTCAACCCGAGGACATTGGATATCAGGTTAGTGCAAATTACTGGCTGACTCTTTTTACATGAAAAATGTCTTTTTAATGATTTTTTTTGTCTTATTGTTGTCTAGATCAAAAATCTCATAGGGAAATATATAGAAAAGGATCAAACTATAAATTTAGTGGTGGTCCCATGTAATGTTGACATAGCAACAACAGAAGCTCTGAAAATGGCACAGGAAGTGGATCCTGAAGGGAAAAGGACTCTGGGTAAAGTATGAACTAAATGAATTAACAACAACAACAACAACAACAACAACAACAACAATAATAATAATAATAATAATAATAATAATAATAATAATAATAATAATAATAATAATAATAATAAATTGTTTTAAAATTAAAAGATTAATGAAGTTTTAATAAATCTGTACACTATTTAACACATTTACAGATATAGTTTCTTGTAAATTAATCATTAATATAATTTATATTATATATTAATTTATATTAATCATTTAATATAATAAAGTATCCTGTAATTAACTCATGGAGGATTGAATATGACAATATAAAAAAATAAAGCTTCTGTATAATAACATATTTATTAATCATAACATTGTTCTATATTTTAAGTTTTATTTTTTTTTTACTAATATCTATCTATTAGAGATTTTACCAAACATTAACTTATAGATTAAAAAAGTAGAGTAGATCAGCAGTAGAGCTGTTTACTGAGTTTGATGAGTAATACAAAGTGATAGTAGAACAAATTAACTGACATTTATTCTAATTTAAATCATTAATTTTATCAAATGTATTTATTTTATATTATATCACAGTCACTATAGACACTGCTGGCTATTGGTTATAAAAGACATGGACCCACATGGCACAAAATTCTTCATTTAATTATTTGTTATTGACAGCAAAAGCTATATATTTTTGAGGGAAAAAAAGATATCCAAACATTCAGGTTATTGTAAATATGCTGTATCATCCAAAACCAAGTAATTGGACTCATATTTCCATGAAAGAATACCAGGGATTTTCAGGATTACAATGATAAACACATAGGTTGTGATATAGATTCCTACATATAAGCCAAGCAATGGATGGCTTATTGGATGATAGCTAAATATAATGCATTATGGCATGAAATGTTGAAAATCTGATTTTGGTTTAATTTTAGCAATTATAAACCCTAAGCATGACTTGGAGACAAATCTACAACAACAACAACAACAACAACAACAACAACAACAAAAACATATGAAAAAAGACAGTGGAAATGGGGTCAAAATACAAAAATTTCTCCATTTAAGTTCAACTTACTTTCTAGCCATGTCCCTGTTTATTATGTTGTCCCTAATTGTCTTATCATGCACATGATCATGTGCTTACCAGGCCCAGTGAGATCAAATTGAGTTATTACTATATCAGGCCAGGTCACACCATACTTTTCAGGAAATCAGGAAATCGACCATTTAAATTTTTTTTATAAATTTATCACTTAGAAATTTTGTTTAGTCTTAACTTTTCTACCGTTACATTCTCAAATAAATTACTTTTGATGATTAGCACAGATAGTCTATAATGTACAAAATTTTAATTGCACTCACCAGATAGAAAGTGAGGCCATAATTCAGCTGACTTGACATAATCATCAAATTTATTATATCTCATCTTATATCTATAAGATGATGGTTCAAATGGTTTCCTTTATCCTTTATTATACAATATTTTATTTATATTATATGAATTATATAAAATGTATATTGTTATTATTATTATTATCATTATTATTATTATTATCATTCACATGTTGATGTATTTATTTTATTCTTACAGCTATTCTTACAAAGCCAGACCTTATAGACAGGGGAACAGAGAAAAGCGTCTTGGATATTGTACGAAATCAGGTCATACCTTTAAGTAAAGGGTATGTCATCGTGAAGTGCCGAGGACAAAAGCAAATTGATGACAAGATCTCTCTGGCTGAGGCCACTCGAGTAGAGAGGGAATTCTTCAGACGTCATGAGTTCTTCAGGTATGAACAACTCATTCATTATTCATAACAATTGTCTCATCTGTGGTAACTGGGAATTTACTATAATTTTTTCTACTGCCAGTTGCCTGTTATATGAAGAGAAAGCAACTATTCAGTGCCTTGCCACCAAACTGACTCAAGACCTGGTAGATCACATCAAAGTATGTTTTTTTTTTTTTCAACTTTTTCAACTTTTACACCTTTATGTGTTATATGTGTTTCAATGTAAGTAGGACATGTTTGGCATAAGTTCAGAAAAATCATAAAAGGTAGTCATGAATTTGTCATAGAATGGTTGCTATGACACAAAGGCAAGCTCCAGCTATTCATTTAATTAGGGGCTAAGGCTAAAATTTGAAGTCTATTGCTAGGATAAGAAAGAAACTACTTTGTTTATGTTCATTAAACCAGTGACTGTTCATGTGTGTATACTAAATCAAGCTGATGACACAATGAAGTTACAATGAAGTTGGTGAAAAATCTAATGTCCAAATTAATTTCAGATATTGGGGCATTAGACTGGACAACTTGACAATAGAAACTAAAAAAAAAAAAAAAAAAAAAATTTTTATTTGAAAAATGCAGATCTGAAAAGATAAAAGCTACAGTACATGTAGAGGACATACTTGTCAAAGGCCATAGTACACAGTATGTTATAGTTATGTTACCATATTAGTTATAGTTTCGTCTGATTTTTTATAGTATATTTTTGTTTGTTTGTTTGTTTGTTTGTTTTTAGAAATCATTACCTCTGATCTCAGAAGAGATCAAAAAGCAACTGTGGAGCTTGAGAAAAGAGCTGAGTCAGTGTGAAGCCGGCCCGCCACTGGACCCCCTGAAGAGAAAAGCCTTCTTTATTGATGTGTGTTACATTCCTTATTCATTGTTTTTTATGTACAGAGCTCTATACTAGCCCACCAGTATCTTGTTCATGACTGCTTGTTCTTTCAGACCTTGACAAAATTTAATGATAAAATCAACCGCTTGGCATCTGGCGAGGTGGTCAACAACGACAACTTGTTTGTACTGCTCCGGTCTGAATTCAAAAAGTGGAATGACCATCTTGACAACACAAAGGCAACATGTGAGTACGGAGCATATGCAGAAAATGTCTTTTCTAAAAAAAAAAAAATCTAATACTTTTAATAAACTTTAGCTAGGATTGGTCTAGAGCAGTTTGAATAAGCCTTGTGGAGACTGATGGGGAGGTTGAACTTTGGTAATATTTTCAACCAAATCCAGTTCACAACACGGTCTATGAAGTGGTGGAAGAATATGATCTGAAGCACAGAGGACGAGAGCTGCCTGGTTTCAGTGACTACAATGTGTTTGAGATGGTGGTGAAGAGGCTTGTAAACCAGCTAACAGGGCCAGCCTTTGACACACTCAAAGTCATCAGAGGTACTGTTGGTTTTAACCATGACAAATTTTATTCATCAACTTTTTATAATTTTAGTAGACCAATAGCAAATCAACTCAATTCAAATGCATAAAACAAATGTTTTACATAAAATCTATTTTAAGCTGAATTAATTTGGAATGGATAAATAAATGAACATTTCTTAATGTTTTGATCATATGGGGGTGAAATTCACCCAGGTCTATTATCAGTTACATATTATTAGTAGAAACATAATAAGAAAAATAAATTAATAAAAAATCTCTTGATTGTTTGCTAATTTAAACCCCAAAACTACTTTTTTGTATGTAACCATCTATGGCATATACACAAATAATTATACATGCAGTGTTTTTTCTGAAAAGTTCTAAGGAGTCAATGAAAAGATGACACCAGATCAGAGAGTTCTCTTTATAGGCATTTACCATGTTTGTGTATTTCACATACTGTTGAAATAAATCCCTGAGAAGTGTTTTATATGAAAATAATTAAATTAAATTAAATTAAATTAAATTTGATAAAACGATGGACTCAAGACTTTTGCACAGTACTGTATACCAGAGCAATTATGTATAATGCCTGTTAAAAAGTAAAATGTATTGATTCTGTAATTGTCTGTAATCATATTGTATAAACTTGTGTGGTGTTCCAGAGACCATTCAGAAACAGTTTCAGGATGTGTCCAAAACCTGCTTCCCCAACTACCCTTTTCTCCAGTGTGTTGCAACGGTAAATATTGTGTTTAAGTTAAAGTGTTTATATTCTGAAAGTGTGTTAAATTCCATCATTTTACAACTTTATAATCTCATACTTAAAATCCACCTTCCAGAACAAGATCGACAACATTCAGTCAAAGCAGGAATCCAAGGTGGAGGAGAGGATCATGGAGCAGTTTAAGATGGAGCAACTGGTCTACACTCAAGATGGCATCTACTTCAAGACCTTGAATGAGTTTCAACCTGCTGAAGGACAAAAAGCTTCAGATAACAACTTTGCTGGGTTTGACAACAGAAAAAGATATCCTGAAATGCTGAGGGCTTATTACGAGGTATATTTTAGTATTTAAGTGTATTTTATTTTTAATTCATAATAATAATAATTATTATTAATAGTAGTAGTTTCTTTAATCCATAGGTTGTAGACTTTTACCTCTGTAGCTTGATGCAATGCATCAGGTTGGGCAAAACTGATCTAGTAATTGTTTCAAGTTTTACATCAGATGAGAAAAATACATAACATACAAAATAAGACATTTACTTTAAAATTTGGATGGAACCTGTTTGTATTAGAGATTTTCCCCTCTTCTTACAGATTGTGGTGCAGCGCTTGGCTGACCAGGTGCCTATGCTGATCCGATACTTCATGCTGAAGGAATCTGCTCAGTTGCTGTGTACTGAGATGCTGGGTTTAATGGACGGTGCCAACGTGGCTGATATTTTGCGTGAAGAATCTGAAGTCAGCAGACGCCGCATCGACATGCAAAACCGCACGGACCGCCTTACCCTTGCTCAAGAGAAACTCAGCAACTTTGTTTGATGACAGGGGGGCTGTGCATAGCAGCGTTTTACGTTCATTATAGTTTAGCCATTGAGTATTTAACTTGAATGTGGGGTGTAAAAAGAGGGACAATGCTGATCTCTGTAGGGTTGTGATGCTTTACAACTAACACCACTGATCTACAATCATCCTTTATATTTTACAGAAGATGCATCCATATTAAAGAAAATTTGTCTTTAGTCGTTTATGTAGATATAATATATTCAGAATTTATTAGACACAGCAATATGTCTTAATTACACTTTGTTAAAAAGTGTCATTTGGGCTGAACCTTAATTCTGAAATTTTAGGACCTGTAACAAATGTCAATATGAATAATCAATTGAAATATTAGAAAATCCCTTTTCTTATTCATAAGAGAAAAACATGCACATTGTTTTGTTTTATAAGAGTTTTCTGCAGGGAAAGTAGATCCATGTAGCTATAAGGTGAGAAGAATAAACTATGGAGGTGGTGTACAGTCATGTACTGTAAATCCCATAACTTTCTCTTTATCTCGCCACTTATTCCACTGTAGAATAACTTCAGATATCTAACTGTTCTGGAGTTGAATCCCAGATAGCATAAAAATGAAAGCCAGGGTGCTAAGTGCCCTTGTTCAGAGGTTGAGAGTGATTTGAGATTCAGCCTTGTGTTAGAAGCCACTTGTAGCTCATGTTACACATGAAGTGTGTTGTGAAGTGCACGATCAATACATTCCCATTAACAGATGTTAATCATTTTAAGCCTCAAAGAGAGAAAGACAAGGTTAGTGTTTTAAAAAGTTACACTTAGACACTGGTTCTTGAACAATATAACATGGGTGGATAAGACAAAGATCAACTTGTACAAGATTAGGGGTGCAATGATTAATCAATGTTTTTGATTAAAATCAATAATCAGATTAGTTGACAACAAATTTATTGGCTGATTAATTCATGGCGCCAATGCGGTTGATCCTTGCGCAAAACTGTGAACATTCTGCCATGTACTAGGTGTTAGGCTTACTGGAGCGAGGTGAGAAATAGCACAATGACAAACACCTTCACAAGCAAAAAGAAAGTGTGTATTTCATTCTTAACTCAAGCAAAATAGCTGGTAGAACCAGAGTAAATCAGAATCAGAAGTGACCGAGTGGGTCTGACAGGACCACATTTGCTCCTCACAAGATGTTTTTACTTCATTTTACCATTCATAATTTCAAAAATTAAAATTAAAAGTAGAAATACTCAAACTAGACCATCCAGCACCAACAATCAGGCCATGGTTCAAATCACTGAGATCATATTTCTGTATTCTTCTGTACATTACCAAACACTTCTGACCCCTAATCTGCATGATTTTATGCTTTACACTTCTACCATTCTATCATCTTATTATACAGTTGGTGATTTTGTTTTATCAGTAACATTTGCCTTTTTTGACAATTGGCTTTTTTGTCTTATCAGTAATAACATGTCTGTCATTACAGAAGAATTTTAAAATGTACTGAGAAGAAAACATAAATTTGGTTGTTGTATCTGCAGATGGTGCAGGATGTGGATACTACTGAAATAAGGGAAGTATGTATAATAAATAAAAATCAATTTAAAAAAAGGAATTTCAGATCCACATTAAAAGATCTATTTCCAAAGGACCCATAGTTATACATGTAAAATAGCATGAATTTCTGATTTAGCACATTAAATAACAGGTGAAATAATGGTTTCAGTTTAAAATGGATGTACTGTAATACTGGAAAGGCCATAGCAGAAATAGATACTGTTGAAGCAGAATCAGGTCAGTCCTTAGCTCAGGTTACGTTTTATGTTGAGTTAGACTTGCCTACATTGTTTCCTGTATGTGAATGTGGGTGTTGTCTTTTACACCAAAATACTCATTCAGTCAGATGAAAAAGGTGGGGGATAAATCTGGATATATATTCTACCATGAAGGCCTGATTCACACAGTCTCCTCTTAACAGTTGTTCTAGAGACGTGTCTGCTGCTAGAACTCTGTGTGGCATTGACCTGCTCTCTGATCTGAGCTGCTGTTAACCTGCGATTTCTGAGGCTGGTGACTCGGATGAACTTATCCTCCGCAGCAGAGGCGACTCTTGGTCTTCCTTTCCGGGGGCCGGTCCACATGTGAGCCAGTTTCTTTGTAGCACTTGATGGTTTTTGTGACTGCACTTGGGGACACTTTCAAAGTTTTCCCAATTTTTGGACAGACTGACCTTCATTTCTTAAAGTAATGATGGCCACTCGTTTTTCTTTACTTAGCTGCTTTTTTCTTGCCATAATACAAATTCAAATTTGAATGAGAAGGTGTGTCCAAACTTTTGGTCTGTACTGGATAGATAGATAGATAGATAGATAGATAGATAGATAGATAGATAGATAGATGGATAGATAGATAGATAGATAGATAGATAGATAGATAGATAGATAGATAGATAGAACATACAATATGCTGAGAAGATTAGCTAAATCTATTAGATAAAAAAAGACTTCACAGCACAAGAGGTAACATATACGGTATTTATCTCCTAAAATAAACTTATCTTAGGGCAAGACGTATTTGAAAGAATGGAAAATCCCAACACATTTCTTTGCCAGCAAACTGAAAACTGATAATCTATTGTGGCATAGGTGACAAAAAATGGTGTTGATTCAGAGACATATGATCATATAAATACTGTGTATCACTGTTACCTTTAGTTTCGGTTTCAGGTACATTCTCATTCTACTGAATAAGTTCTGTTAACACTAATCTCTTTGATTTCTTTGAAAAATATAATTTTTATTATCGATTTTAGTCATCTTTTTCTTTCTTCTTTCGGCTATTCCCTTTCAGAGTTCACCACAGCGAATCATCAGCCTCCAGCTAACTCTATCCTCTGCATCCTCTTCTCTCACCCCAACTAACGTCATGTCCCCTCTCACTGCATCCATAAACCTCCTCTTTGGTCTTCCTTTAGACCGCCTGCCGGTCAGTTCCAACCTCAGCATCCTTCTACCAATATTTTCACAATCTCTCCTCTGAACATGTCCAAACCACCTCAATCTGGCCTCTCTGATTTTATCTCCAAAACATCTAACATGGGTTGTTCCTCTGATGAACTTATTCTCAATCCTATCCATCCGTGTCACTCCCAAAGAGAACCTCAACATCTTCATCTCTTCTACCTCCAACTCTGCCTCCTGTCTTTTCTTCAGTGTCACTGTCTCTTAGCCATAGAGCATCGCTGCTCTCACCACTGTCTTGTACACCTTTCCTTTCATTCTCGCTGATATTCTTTTGTCACATAACACACCTGACACTTTTCTCCTCCCATCCTCCTGCCTGTACCAGGCTCTTGACCTCCTTTCCACACTCTCTGTTGCTCTAGACCATTGACCCTAAGTACTTAAAGTTCTGCACCTTCTTTACCTCTGCACCATTAGCCTTACCGTTCCACTTATGTTCCTCTCATTCACACACATGTATTCTGTCTTGCTACGACTAACCTTCATTCCTCTTCTTTCCAGAGCGTACCTCCTACTCTCTAGATTTTCCTCCATCTGTTCCCTGTTCTTGCTAAAAAGCACAATGTCATCTGCAAACATAATAGAGACTCGTCATGGAGACTCCAGTCTAATCTCATCTGTCATCCTGTCCATCACCATAGCAAACAAAAAGGAGTTCAGAGCCGATCCTTGATGCAGACCCACCTGCACTTTGAACTCTTCTGTCACAACTACAGCACAAGTCATTACTTTCTTACAGCTCTCATACATGTCCTGCACCACTCTAAAATACTTCTCTGCCACTCCAAACATCCTTATACAATACCACAGCTCCTCTCTAGGTACTCTGTCATGCGCTTTCTCTAAATCTACGAAGACACAATGCAACTCTCTATTACCTTGTCTGTACTTCTCCATCAGCATCCTCAAACCAAATACTGCATCTGCTGTACTCTTTCTAGGCATGAAACCATATTGCTGCACACAAATGCTCACCTCTGCTCTGAACCTAGCTTCCTCTATTATTTCCCAAAGCTTCATTGTATGGCTCATCAGCTTTATTCCTCTTTACTTGCCACAGCTCTGCACATCCCACTTGTTCTTAAAGATTAAGCACTAATACACTTCTCCTCCACTCCTCTGGGACTGACTGACCTTCATTTCTTAAAGCAATGATGGCCACTCATTTTTTTTTTTACTTAGCTGCTTTTTTCTTGCCATAATACAAATTCAAACTCTTTGAATGAGAAGGTGTGTCCAAACTTTTGGTCTGTACTGTATGTCATAAGGACCAACTGCCTTTCCACTCTTCATCCTCTTTAATGCCCTCCTCACCACTCTCTTACTGATTTTTGCTACTTCCTGCTCTTCGTTCTCTTTCATTTTCCTCATTCATCAACTCTTCAAAGTACTCCTTCCAGCTTCCCATTACCCTCCTGGCACCTGTCAGTACATTTCCGTCCCTATCTTTAATCACTCTAACATGCTGCACATCATTTCCATCTCTTTGCCTCGCCAACCTGTACAGATCCACCTCTCCCTCCTTACTGTCCAACCTATCATACAAGTCATCATATTCTCTTTGTTTGGCCTTTGCCACCTCTACCTTCCCCTTACACTGCATCTCCCTGTACTCCTGTCTACTCTCGTCAGTCCTCTCAGTGTCCCACTTTTTCCTAGGTAACCTTTCCCTGTATACACTCCTGGACTTCCTCGTTCCACCACCAAGTCTCCTTGTCCACTTTTCCCTTTCCTGATGATACACCAATTACCCTCCTAACTGTCTTCCTGATCACCATAGCTGTATCTGTCCAATCAACTAGAAGCATGTCCTGACAACCCAGAGCTTGTCTCAACTCCTCCCTGAAAACTGCACACCATTCTTCCTTTTTCAACTTCCACCACTTTGTTCTCTGCCCTCTTTACCTTTCTCACTACCAGGGTCATCCACAATCCTGTGTTGTTACACTCTCCCCTACCAATACTTTGCAGTCGCTGATCTCCTTCAGATTACAATGTCGACACAAGATGTAGTGCACCTAAGTACTTCTGCCTCCACTCTTATATGTCACCCTATGTTCCTGCCTCTTCTGGAAGAACGTAGTTATTACTGCCATTTCCATCCTCTTTGCAAAGTCCACCACCATCTGTCATTCTACATCCCTGTCCTGAAGAACAAACCTGCCCATCACATTCTCATCACCTCTGTTCCCTTCCCCAACATGTCTTTAAAATCTGCACCAATCGCCACTCTCTCACCTGCGGGGATGCTCTGCATGACTTCAACTAACTCACTCCAGAATTTCCTTCTAACTCACATCCTACATGTGGGCCATAATCACTAACAACATTGCACATCACACCATCAATTTCCAGCTTCAGACTCATCAACCCATCTGATCCTCTTTTCACCTCCAAAACATTCAAACTCCTCTTTCAGGATAACTCCTACTCCTACATTTTTTATCCTATCCACACCATGGTAAAACAACTTGAACCCTGCTTCTAAACTTCTAGCCTTGCTACCTTTCCACCTGGTCTCCTGGACACACAGTATATATACCTTCCTTCTCTGCAATGCCAACCAACTCTCTTGCCTTCCCAGTCATAGTCCCAACATTCAAAGTCCCTACTGTCACTCCTAAACTCTTGCCTTTCCTCTTCTCTCTCTGCCTATGGACACGCCTTCCTTCTCTCCTTTCTTCGACCAACAGTACTGTAGCCTTATTTCCATCAGCACCCTGTAGGTCAACAGCATCATTGACGGTCGTTGTTCAACTGGGCCACAACCAATCCAGTATGGAAGTCCTGTTAATGATTTGCATCATTTGATTTGGCAAATGTTTTATGCCGGATGACCTTCCTGCCACAACCCTCTGCATTTATCCAGACTTGGGACTGGCACAAGAAGACACTGGATTGTGCCCCCCTTGGGTTGCATTTATCAATTTTAGTCATCAACATTGATTAATCATTGCACCCCTATTCTGGTACAAGTTGATCTTTGTTTTATCTGTCCATGAGATCATTTTCAAGAACCATGTGAAAGCATCCAAATACTACAAAAGCATATCACAATTGAAGTCTGATACTGTCTGACATAATCCTAATAATTCTGATATGAATTAATATGTTGATTCATAGATGTATGATCGTGTGTTCATTATACTTTTATGTAACCTAAAACAAAGAACATAACTGAACACTGTGTATCACTGTTGCTTTTAGTTTCGGTTTCAGGTACATTCTCACACTACTAAATGAATCCTATTAACCCTAATCTCTTTCATCTGCCCCCAATAGTTTGTTTCAATGTGTTTCATTCCCAGTATTATGTTCCAAATTTGATCCTGCTGTTTATGCGTAAAAAAAGAAACAGGTTCCACCTGCAACCTACTAGCCAGTATTCTATATATCATGAAAGGTTCTACTGTAGTGCTCAGTTCCTGCAACCCTGAACACAATAAATTATGAGTGAATGTCATGCTGTACCATGATTGGGAATTCCAATAATATTTATATACGCATATAAAAAATACGAGTGTACTTAAGTGTCATATTTATGCATTTAATGCATTCTTGCTTGTACATCAGCCTTACTTTAGTGGTTAAACTGTAAGGCAAGCATCTCTTTTCAATCTTTCTCTACCAAATAAAATTATCTTCTGCAATTTTTGTTTTGCATTCTTTTATTAAGCCAAAGACACAAGTTCTACAAATCTGAGTCATGTTCTGTCTTTGGTTTAAAGAAGTCAGAGGTGGGGCACTGTGGTGGAAACACTGTGAGGCACATTGTGGGAAAGAGCTGATAACAGGACGTGATTACACAATCTATCCATGCATACATTCTGTACAATGCCATGCACGTGTACGTTTCCCAAGTTTGTAGTGCTACAACCTAAAACCTGTATGAATGCAGATCAATTCCTGCTTTCTGTTTCACCCAAATGAGGATGGGTTCCCTGTTGAGTCCGGTTCCTCTCAAGGTTTCTTCCTATTGCCAACTTAGGGAGTTTTTCCTTGCCACTGTCTCCCTCGGCTGGCTCATCAGGAACTATCTGACCATTTTGATTCATACACATTCACATTTCATACGAACTTAAATAACTCTTAAAAAGCTGCTTTGCGACAATGACAATTGTTAAAGGCTCTATACAAATAAAATTGAATTGAATTGAATTGACTTGAACCTTTAAAGGACTTATAAAGAACATATTTGGTTGGGGGATGCTGACAAACCAATTTTAAAGTGCTGCCTTATGGAAACAGTAGAGCTCATGGAATGTACACACACGTTCTAACATTTTGAAATCCTGTTCGTAACATGCTATCGGTTAATTATACCATAGTGCTAAATTCTCCTTTCTAGTCAGAAGGTGTGGATTAATTTTCTATAACAGCTTATAGTACTGATGGCTATAATACATTTTAAGTGTTTATACTAATGCATTCACTCTATTCTGTCATTGTGTCTATGCTCACCATCCACTTCGTTAGGTACACCTGGCTAGTACTGGGTTGGGTTCCCTTTTTTATTCTAGTTCCTCTCAAGGGGAAGTTTTCTTAAGTTTCCTGCCACTGCCACCTCTGTCTTGCTCATTAGAGCTAAATTAAAGAAGCTATAAATGTGTACCTTTATGTTTAAATGTATATCTGGAATTTCTTTTTTTTTTTTTGTAAAACTGCTTTGCAGCAACATACCATATATTGTTCAATGTTCTCAAAAAAAGAAAATTGAATTCTGTTAATGGAAACTCATCAATTTTGCAGTCACAGTAATCTCATACCAATTATCATAAATTATTTTCCTAAAACTACACCCTATGTCTTACATATACTGTATTTTGACAAATGATGTTAACTGGTGAGACCTAACTGTACAAGGAAAAGCTTGTTCTTGTTTACAGAAGGACTATTTTTTACCATTTGAATGACTGGAATGTTGTGTGAAGGTGTAGAGGAGGATAAGTGGATTTTTAGCTAAATTTTGAGCTTGCAATTGTTAAATTGCCAAAATTCAATAAAATCTAAAGCACCATGTACAGAAACAGGTGGGTCACTACTCACGCTTTTGTACAATCAAGTGAAAGAATAAATAAACTTGTGGCACAAATGTAGAAATCCCCATGCTGTACCTGCCAGTATCTCCTCTCACTGCCATAAATGTTTATTGGTCTCTTTTAATAAAAAAACAAACAAAAAAAAAACCATAGATAATAAAAAAAAAAAATACTTTAGTATATTTTTATACACTGTACTTTATAACGTCTGTTAAAGTATAAAAAGTATAAATTGCATGAAAGGTTATTTTAGTCCTTGAACAATTATGAAACATATACAGTTCCTGGTAGTGGGTCTTACTGTTACTGTACTTATGATTTTTCTAAAGTTTATCCAAAAACTTCTGTCTCTAGGGTGTGGAAAATAAATAAGATATTTAAGGAGGTATAATCACTACCTGGAAAGTCCAAACAGGACGTATGGGAAAATCCAGACATTTAGCTGTTTTACTTTTGCTTTCTTAACTTATTGCACAATTGTGGGTGTTTTAATGGAAGTTCTCTGTCCACATCCTAGTTATTGAGTGTATGTGTGTATGTGTGTGTGTGTGCGCGTGTGTGCGTGTGTGCGTGTCTAAACCACTCGAGTCACTTTCAGTTTATTCACATCTGGGTGTGTGTGTGTGTGTGTGTGTGTGTGTGTGTGTGTGTGTGTGTGTGTGTGTGTGTGTGTGTGTGTGTGTGTGCATATATAGAGAGCCACTCGGATGAATTTCAGTTTATTCACATCCTTTGGGTAATCAGGTTGTTGTACAGTACACAGCTGGGTAAGTAAATACTTTTATTTCTATAACAAGATAGATACATTACAGTTTAAAAAGTAAAGAAAATATACGATAGTTATACCAGCAATTTTTTTTCCAAGATGATGGAGAGTGAGCAAAGTAGTTATGAAGACATACCTGATGTTGGTGAAAGCAGGTGAGTAAAAAGTTGGTGATAAAGCAATCATGAACTTGTGTCATGTGATTTTTTTTTTTTTGACATAAAACTTGATGCATTTTATTTATTCACAGTAAGCAAATGGAAGGGGTGTTCCATAGCCATTTGGATGAGAAGGTCCGTCCTTTTATTGATCTGATCGACTCTTTGAGAGTGATTGGTATTGAAGAAGATTTGGCTTTGCCAACTATCGCAGTAATTGGAGATCAGAGTTCTGGGAAAAGCTCTGTGTTGGAAGCACTATCTGGTGTGGCATTGCCCCGAGGGAGCGGTGGGTGGTTTTCCTATTTCTCTTACAGAGTAATAAATATATTTCATTACATATATTACAATTTGTTACAGTTGAGTCGTTTGCTTTTTATAGCATTTGACAGTTTCATGTCACAGTGGTCTTACTTCTTTGTCTGACTGAAATTAGGAGAAGTAGGAAAACAGAAGCTGAAGTATTACATCCGTTTTTAACTCTAGGTATTGTTACGAGGTGTCCACTGGAGCTGAAGCTGAGGAAGATTAAATGTGGTGTTCAGTGGCAAGCTGTAATATCTTACGGAGAAGAGTTTATTGAGTTTGAAGACCCATCACTGGTTGAGCGTTACGTGGAGTCAGGTTGGTAAAATCCCTAAAAATTTTGTAATAACCAAATAAGAATAAGGACAACCAGACAAACACATAAAAATTCTTTCATATGATTTTAAAAAGAGAATATTGGTGCCAGGTTCTGATTTTTATTTTTATAATACCTATTACATCAACAGCTCAGAATCAGCTGGCTGGAGAAGGTGTTGGAATTTGTGATGAACTCATCACTTTGGAGATCATGGCTCCTGATGTGTGTGACCTCACACTGATTGATCTTCCTGGGATTGCCCGAGTTCCTGTTAAAGGTCAACCTGAAGACATTGGATATCAGGTTAGTGTTCATTGTAAATAGACTCTTTTTTAAATACTTTTTTTATATTAAAAGATTTTTATTGAATTTAATTGTAACATTGCTTGTCTTATTGTTGTCTAGATCAAAAATCTCATTCGGAAATATATAGAAAAGGATCAAACTATAAATTTAGTTGTGGTGCCGTGTAATGTTGACATAGCAACAACGGAAGCTCTGAAAATGGCACAGGAAGTGGATCCTGAAGGGAAAAGAACTCTGGGTAAAACAAGCTAATTAACAACAAAAAAGCATCATTATTCTTAAACTTTAATAACGTTAATATTAACAATGTACTTTGTTTGTTGGTTTGTTTGTTCTAACAGCTATTCTTACAAAGCCAGACCTTGTAGACAGGGGAACAGAGAAAAACATCTTGGAAATAGTACGAAATCAGGTCATACCTTTAAGTAAAGGATACGTCATTGTGAAGTGCCGAGGACAAAAGCAAATTGATGACAAGATCTCTCTGGCTGAGGCCACCCGAGTAGAGAGGGAATTCTTCAGACGTCATGAGTTCTTCAGGTATGAACAACTCATTCATTATTTATAACACTTGACCCAATTGTGATGACTGGAAACTGGAAAGTATTTTTTTTTTGTACTGCCAGTTGCCTGTTGTATGAAGAGAAAGCAACTATTCAGTGCCTTGCCACCAAACTGACTCAAGACCTGGTAGATCACATCAAAGTATGTTTCTACTTTTTTTTACACTTACTAATACACTACGTATGATTGGGTTTCAATATAAATAAGAGCTGTTTAACATTATAAAATAAAAAAATAATCAGAAAAGCAGTAATGAATCTGTCACGGAAATGTTGAGTACTACAGAAGGATGCTAGATGAATTAAATACATTGAGTTTTTCTATGTGTGTGTTTGTTTTAGAAATCATTACCTTTGATCTCAGAAGAGATCAAGAAGCAGCTGTGGAGCATGAGGAAAGAGCTGAGTCAGTGTGAAACTGGCCCACCACTGGACCCGCTGAAGAAGAAGATCTTTTTTATAGATGTGTGTAGCATTCATGATCTTTTTTTTTTTTAATCTAGAGCCTTATACTACTTTGCCTATATCTTGTTTATGATGGCTTGTTCTTTCAGACCTTAACAAAGTTCAATGATAAGATCAACCGCTTGGCATCTGGCGAGGTGGTCAATAGCGACAACTTGTTTGTACTGCTTCGTTCTGAGTTCAAAAAGTGGAATGACCATCTTGAGGACACCAAGGCATCATGTGAGTACACAGTACATGAATAAATGTACAAACTGAAAAGGTACTTCTAATAAACTTTAGCTAGGATTGGCCTTGAGCAGTTTGAATAAGCCACAACTGATGGGGAAGTTGAATTTTGGTCAAATTTTTAACCCAAAACAGTTCACAACACGGTCCATGAAGTGGTGGAAGAATATGATATGAAGCACAGAGGACGAGAGCTGCCTGGTTTCAGTGACTACAAGGTGTTTGAGATGGTGGTGCAGAGGCTTGTAAACAAGCTAACATCACCAGCCATTGACACACTGAAAGACATCAGAGGTAGGTTTAACCTTCACAAATTTTATTAATTTTTTAATAAGTTTAGTAGACCAATAGAAAAACAACTCAATTTAAATGTGCTTATTTATCAACATTTATCTGAAAGGTACAGCAAACATTGAGAATATCACCCACAAAAAGAACAGCCATTATTCTTATTCATATGATACAGTTGACTGAACTTTTCAGCTTTTTGCATTTTTACAACATGCCAATTTTGTTCTACTAAAATAATAATAATAATAATAATAATAATAATAATAATAATAATAATAATAATAATAACAATAATAATAATAATAATAATAAATGAAATAAATAAATAAATCAAATTGATTACCAGGGACAGTCGCTTTTCACAAATTATGAATTTCTCATGCAGTGGCTTGCACGTTACAGCCTGCCAGTAGTGTGAATGTAATAGGAAATAAATTTTTAAAGCGTCCTAATGGTATCTGAATCACAATTTATTGGCGATTTCAGGAAGTTTCTTGCTCTATTTTAGTTTAATTTAATTTAATGCATGGATTCTGAATTAATTTACTTGGCAGGATTACAACCAATACCAGGTCAGGGGTCCCCCAAATACTCATCTATGCAATCATTGTTTTCTAAGTTCAAAAGGTCTTAGATTCCAGTTTACATGAGCACGAGTTTATTAGCACTTGACTTTTGGAACAAGAGCATTTACGGATTGTAGCCATCTACAGAATGTACACAAAGACTCAATAATTATATACAAATTCATATTCAAATTAAAATTTTATTTGTCACATACACAGCCATACACAATATGATATGAAGTGCAATGGGTATACAACTTCCCATGACCTAAAAAGACCGATTTCTGTGCGAGAAATAAATTGCATTGGAGAGTACAGTTAAATAAAAAATCTTATAGAATATTCTAATTAACGAATCTTATAAAAATATAAAAATTACTTTAAAATGTAATATGAAAAAAGTACAATATTTACAGACACAGAATAAAATAGAATTAAAATAGAAGAGTATAAATTCTGCAGGATAAATTACAGACTGCACAGGAAGGAATTAAAACTCTACGTTAGTCCTTATTTATGTGAAAAGTAAGCAATGTCTAAACAGGAACAAAAAATGTGCATCAGGAAGTGTGCAACATGTGAGCAATATGCAACTGTGCAACTAAATGAGTAATGTGCTACATCCTGACTTTGATGTATAAGCAGGAATGTAGGGTGTTTGATTTTTTGTTTACTTACACAAAAATCAAACAGATCCAATTGTTTAGTCCTTTGTGGTGTTCTGGTTGAGAGTCCGCGCAGCCTGCAGGAAGAAGATCCTCCTCAGTCTCTGTGTTGACTCTGTGTTGCGCAGAAGCGCTTTCCTGACTGCAACAAAAAAAACAGTCCATTGTTGGGGTGGCTGAGGTCATTAACGATTTTCGTCTTGCTGTAGATTGGGTGCAGGGTAGGGAGCCGGGGGTAGGAAGCTCTCCATTCTTTCCACTGGGCTCTTGTTGATGACAGAGGCCTGGTAGATCCTCTCCTGCTTTGCGCTGAAGTCCGCTATCAACTCCTTTGTCTTGCCCAAGTTTAGGAGGAGGTTGCTCCTCTGGCACCATGGATTTTAATCTCCCCTGGTAGGGCATGATTTCTTGTTGTTGTCAGTGATCATGCCCACCACAACGTCAGTAAACTTGATGATAGTTGTGGAGTTGCTAGTGGCCACACAGTTGTTTGGGGACAGTAAGTACAGAAGGGGGCTCAGGGGCCCACAACCCTGGGGGGGCTCCATTGCTGAGACATGAGACATGTCTGCCCATTTGTACTGTCTGTGGTCTGCCAGTCAGAAAGTTGGAGATCCACTGACACAGAAGTGGGCTGAGTCACAGGACCTCCATCTTAATGGTAAGTGTGGCAGGAATTATAATATAAAATGCTTAACAGGTGGGTTAGTGTTGCGTGTAGAATGTGTGAATTGGTATCATTGGTCGATTGGTTTGGACAATTTGCAAACTGTAATAGGTCCAGTGTGTCAGGTAGTGAGGAGATGATGAAGTCTCTGACCAGTCTTTCAAAGCACTTCATCACAACTGAGGTCAGTGTCTGCTGCCATTAGCACTGCTAGCACCATTAGCATCACTAGAGCTGTTAGCTGCAGCCTCAACGCAAGCCCATGTTCCCAGGGAAAAGTCCTGTGTTATAGGCCATAGATTAGCCATAGAACAGACAAATCAGTCATAACATAAAAACCAGACAGATGAAGTGAATAACATAGATTATCTCATTACAATGGCTCCTGTCACTGGGGTGGGTACATTAGGCAGCAAGTAAATAGTCAATTCCCATGTTTATGTGCTGGACGCATGAAAGATGGGCAGGAATAGATATCTGTGTGACTTTGGCAGGGGCCAAATTGCGCTGGCTAGATGACTAGACCGTAGACCATAGGCAGATTTTGTGGGGTATTTCCAGAATGCAGTGGTTAGCACCTACCAAAAGTGGTCCAAGAAAAAACATCACTTAAACCAGCAAGGGTGCACAAGGCTCACTGATGCACATGTGAAGCAATAGGCTGTCTGGTTAGCTCCAAAAAAAAGAGCTTTTGCAGCACAAATTGCTAAAATAAAATAAAAAAAGAACAAATTAAAACCTTAAATAAAAAAATATTATAGTGACTGCAATAGAAACTCTCTCAGACTTTTTAGAGTGTCCATGCTCACCCCTGGTGGCACAAGGGGGACCTACACCATATTAGGCAGGATGCTTTAATGTGATGGCCTTCTTAACAGATCTAAAAAAGATGACATCAGATCAGCCTGATTTATTCATAAATATTCACCACAATGGTATAATTTATATACCCAGTAAAATAACTGGGAAGTGTAATTGTCAGAAAATAGTCAACATTTGGCTTGACTATTTCATTTTGTGAAGCTGCTTTGAGACAATAAGCATTGTTAAAAGTGCTATAGAAATAAAATTTAATTAAAATTAAATTGAATTGACCAGGTTCTGGTACCACCACCAGTGGTAAAAGACTTTAATAACAGCACAAGCCAAAGTGTTTGGTCACTATAATATAACAGCAGTTTCTCTTACCAGCCTCTCTTTGTTCTCTTAATTTAAACTGCAGCATGGTGTAAAAAAAAAAAAAAAAAAAAACCACAAGAATACAAAGCATTGGTTAACGCAGTGATTCTGTGATTATACTATGTATATATTGTATAAACTTGTGTGGTGTTTCAGAAACTATACAGAAACAGTTTCAGGATGTGTCCAAAACCTGCTTCCTCAACTACCCTTTCCTGCAGTGTGTTGCAACGGTAAATATCATCTTTAACATTATTATTTAAAAATAAGTTTTAAAGCATTTGTATCCTAAAAGTGTAAACTATTTCTGAAATAGTCAAAACTCAGTACAGTAATCATATACTTAAAATCAACATTCCAGAACAAGATAGACAACATTCAGTCAAAGCAGGAAGCCAAGGTGGAGCAGCGGATCATGGAGCAGTTTGAGATGGAGCAACTGGTCTACACTCAAGATGGCATCTACTTCAAGACCCTGAATGAGACTAACTCTGCTAATGGACAGAAAGCTTCAGAAGGCAACTTTGCTGGGTTTGACAACAGAAACAAATATCCTGAAATGCTGCGGGCTTATTACGAGGTATATTTTAGTAGTTAAGTGGTTAATGAATTTCTGCTTCATTCATTATTATCGTAGCTACACTGCCTGGCCAAAAAAAATAAATAAATAAAAATTTTGAAAGATCAAATTCCTCGGCTGCATCAAGCAAAGAAAACAACTAGGGAGGTCTGAAATTGGGCTAAGAACCCCGCAACACATTATAAAAAGTCTATAATAAAAACTATGTTTAATAGTGAAAATAAGAGTATTCCCATATGCACATAGTTTGATGAGAAATCACAGCATTGGGACTTAGCACTGTTAGTGAGAGTCATCAGAAAAAAGGCTTTAATTTTCTAGAGAGCATAAAGATTAGACTTTGAAGCAATGGAAAGATCATGTGATGAGTCCAGACTGACTTAATTCCAGAGTGATGGGTGTATCAATATAAGAAGGGAAGCGCATGAAGTAATGCACCCATCATGCATAGTGCCCACTGTGCAAGCCCCTGCAGGTAGTGTTAATGATCTGGGGTTGCTTCAGTTGGTCAGATCTAGGCTCAGCAATGTTATGTGCCAATAAAATGAGTCAGTAAAAATGAGTCAGCAATGTTATGTGTCAATAAAATTAATCAGCTGATGGCCTGAATGTACTGAATGGCCAGGTTATCAAATCTATGTAGTTTTTCATCCCAAATGGCACAGACATATTCAAGGACTCATTTGTGATTGAGTGGTTTTGGGAGCGAGAGTCATAAATGGACTGGCCACTGCATTTTGTACCATAATCCAAGCTAAAGGTGACTAAATTAAATCTTAGGGTGTGCAACTTTTTTGTTAGTTTGTTTATTGGCCCAAACAGTGTACAGTGGAACCTCAGATTGCGAGTAACGTGGTTTACGAGTGTTCCGCAAACCGAGCAAAAATTTTTAATAAATTTTTAATTGGAAACCGAGCAAGTATTAGTTTACGAGTGCCAAGTATCATGTATCATGAATTATGGGTAATCGTCTCCCCTGCTGCGTCTTAGTGCTCGTCTCTTACTGGTATAATCAACACCTCCCTCTCTCTTCTTCGCGCGCACGTAATTTGACACTGTGCCCCACACACCGACAAACACACACACACACACACACTTTTCTCATGTGTACTTTGTGTGTGAGTGTGCGCGTGCGTAATTTGACACCGACACAGACACACAGATCTTCCCAGCTGCACATGCGCTTTATTAACTCAGCTATGTCGTGACTCTTTTCAAAGGTAAGGTGCTGGTTCATTTGTTATTTAAATTTTTTTACTTTACAGCAGTGATTCCGTTAGTATGCTCATGCGAGTATCATTAGAGAGAATTCTGTTTTTCCCGTTAAAACAGTGTTTGCATTGTGTATGTTAGTTGTGAAACTTAAAAAAGCGAGGTGTGGGAGGGAGAAGGAGTTTTACTGTTTAAGACGAGGCGAGGGGCTAATTCTACACACACACACACATACAAATACACGGCGCCTGCGCGCACAAACAGAAACACTTATCTGTCTGGATTTATTTTAACTTTTTTTAAATGTTAAGTGCAGGTTAATTTGTTTTATTTTTACTTTATATGTTGTATTAATTATCTGTATGTATTTATAGTTTTGGGCTGTAGAACAAATAATTTAAGTTTTCATTATTTCTTATGGAAAAAGTCTATTTGGTTTACGAGTGTTTTTGGAATACGAGCCAGATTCCGGAACGAATTATGCTCGTAATCCAAGGTTCCACTGTACTGTTTAAACAGTAGGGTACATGTAATATGCAAATTACATATTTTGTCTCAAAACATTTTGGTATAAAGTAATTAAAATCATTTAAAATTATTAAAGCATAATTCTCACAAATATTTGTTATATTATTACTCTGTACTAACTCTTATTTTATTTTATAAGATATTATTATTTTATTAGGCTACACATCATGGCAGGCAATCTTGATCTACTAAATGATTAATATTTAACAAAATAGAAACATATTTATTATGACATACAGTACATAATACACATTTTTTAGACATTTACCTTAAAACCTGGATTTTTTTATTGAAGATTTTTCCCCCTCTTCTGACAGATCGTGGTGCAGCGCTTGGCTGACCAGGTGCCTATGCTGATCCGATACTTCATGCTGAAGGAATCTGCTCAGCTGCTGTGCAGTGAGATGCTGTGTTTAATGGATGGTGCCAACGTGGCCGAGGCTTTACGTGAAGAATCAGAGATCAGCAGACGTCGTGTTGACATCCAGAACCGCACAGATCGTCTTACACTTGCTCAAGAGAAACTCAGCAACTTTGTTTGAAACCAGGGAGACTGTGCATAGCAGGGTTTTATATCAGTAATTTATATTCAGCTATTTTCCGTTGAGTGAATGAGGTGTGTAGAAGCACTGATTTCTGTAGATTTATGGCCCTAGAGAGCCGACACCACTGATCTACAATTTTTAAATATATATATTTTACAGAATATTAAAATTACATGTGTAGTTATTTTTTTTAGATGTATTAAAATAACTTGAAGTACTGATGTATTAACTATATTTTAGTTAGTGTCATATCTGACGTTTTTGACATTTTAGATCCAGTAATACCATTTGTAATTTGTATAGATATAACATGTGAACAATGGCTCAAACTGTCCCTCCCAAGTCAATCAAAATTTACAAAAGACCATTTTATGAAATTCCGTTCGTCCAAATACTTCTGGCTTGTTAAAAACGAAAAACAAAAAAACAAAGTCCTGTAACCTCCACATTAAACACTTGATTTGGATCTAAACATCCTGACTTATTATTCAATTTCAACTTCAACTGACTGTCTACAGAGGGAGTGTTGTTGCGATGATTATCAGCAAGGCTGTGATATGGTCAGATGCACAAGGGAGCAGGCCGATGGGGTTATAGCCATGCTGATATCCAGCACAACCTCAAGTGATTTTGCTTTTATTTTGTTTGTACCACTAACACCACTTAACAGATTATTTTATTTAACCAGTTATTTTGTAGTATAGTATGTAGGCAAATTATGTGAAGAATAAATCATGCAAATGATGGACAGTACTGTAAATCTATTTCTCTTTACATTTCCACTTCCAAGTGTCTCTAATGACCCTTGCTTTTGCTTTATGTGTGCACACACACGTATTATAATAAACAGTACTTCCATTTACAGCTCTAGAACATCAGCTCCGTTAACATCGCTTTAAAGAGTTAAATCCCAAATAGCTTTAAATGGAAAGCTAGTGCACTAGGGTGTACAGTCCCTTGTCCCAGATGCTATGTGCCCTTGGTTAGGGGTTAGGGAGGGATTTGAGATTCAGCTTTGCATTAGAAGCTAGTTAGCTTTGCAGCTCAATTTTGGAGTAAGAACAGACAATTTGGAACTTAGAAGCAATTAAACAAAAAGTGTTGTTTAAAATGTCAACGTTATACGCATTTTCTTGTCATAAGTGCACCTGTGACAGGTTTTGAAGTATGTTTTTCATATGTAACTGCTCTTCTTCATGTTCCTGAATATCTATGCAACAATAAAGTTATTAGCTACAGATTCCTAAAGCATTAACAGTTTGATAGTTTATCATGATGTTGATTTAAACAGCAAAATTCCAAAAAATCTTAGTGTATTTCCAATGTCACTATTCCACAGTGGATTCTCTCGTACAGCCAGTCTGTGTGACTGAACGGAGCATGTCCTTATGTTTACAGTCCATCAGTAGCATGCAAAGCAAGTGAAGAAGGAAATGGAATGAGGCCAAAGATGTACTATGATATTTTAATAGTACACACCAATTTTTTTTTTTTTTTTTTTTACATTTTTGGCAGCCCAAAGAAATAAACAGAAGATTTATAAGCAATAGAGAACAACTTCAAACCTAGTGCAAAACAATCAAACAAACAAAAAAAAAACACAGCCACACAGCCAAAATCATATGTATGAGGTTAACTTTATCCAAAGGGTAATTTTACCCATACGCTAAAGGATGTATTCGGCAAGACACTCTTCCATTTGAAGAACTTTTAAATATAACAAGTCCTTAGTAACAATTTCTTTTTGAGCTCTCAAAATGAATGAAATATATGAACAAGTAACTAATAATAGCCGAACAGTTACAGTGAAGCACAGTGACAAAGGTTTCTTCATATACGCCACATTTGGGAGCTTGAGCAATCCAATTTCCTTTCAGGAATATTAAAGCAATCTCAATCGCTCTCTATCTAGACCACACTGTAGACAGTCATCAGCCAGTTTAGGATTGTTCATTGCTTATTAATAACAGGGTATTAAATATCCTTAAAGCGAAAGACCCTGTTGCTTCTCACACATAAACATAGGCCCATGTCTCAGTAAAAAATGTTAAACAATTCCATTAGTCCCTTAAAAAATTTACACATTAAAACACTTACACATTAAAAATTTACACATTTACACATTAAAAATTGTACTGCTAAAGTAAAATGATCCACTTAAGAGGCAAAGAAGAAAAAAAATCTGTATGCACATAAAATGCGCACACAACATGAACAAAGTTTACAATCACTTTTTGGTACACAATTCATAAAACTGTCATGTACTGACCTGATGGCTTGCTCTACCTGGGCCTTGAACACCCCAGGTTTCTGGTTTCTCTTGGCCAGGATCTCAGCGAGAGAGGCACCAGTGATGGCCCTCTGGAACTTTGTCATCTCTTCCTGTTAGAGTAAATCACAAGATGACATCAGTAAGTTTGCCAATTATCATTTACAAGCAGGTGGTTTTAACACACTGGCCATGCTTAACCTTAGGCAGTTTTTCACTTGGTAATTACGCATTGTCATAGTGTGGTACCATTGGTGCAGTGTTTAAACTAAAGCACATGCGCTGTGTATGTGTGTGCGTGTGTGTGAAGCTAAAGTAAGATGAGAGGAGGATTAACTCTTTCCCTCCCTCCTACCATCTTACAGAGTAGCCCTCCCTCCTCTCAAATACGAGAGGAGGGAGGGCTACTGTGTGGGAATGATTTCACACACACACACAAACACACACACACACACACACACACTAATGGAAATATTGCTTTATCAGAAAACTTCTTTAACAAGGAACCTGTCTAATGACACTCAAGTGTGCTGCAAATTACACTGCTGTAAAGTAAATATAAAACAAATTAAACTGCACTTTATCTTTGAAAAGGATCGCATTAGAGCAGTGCGATTACCCAGCAGCGCGATAGGGAGAAGAACCATTGGCTCAGTTGTGATCACGTGATGCTCGTGGTCAAAACAAGAAGCACATCCATGCCACATGATACTTGATGATACTTGGTACTCGTAAATCAAGACTCGCTCGTTTAACAAAGCAAAATTTATTTTAAAAATTTGCTCGTCTTTCAGAATGCTTGCAAAGAGGGTTACTCGCAATCCAAGGTGCCATTGTACCAACTCTTATTTTATTTGTGCAGAAAATCACAGAGTTCAGGGATCAAAGTAGTGAGTTGTGTCGTTCCAGTACAACAGGAGAGGAAAACATTTATTCTCTTCTGCGACCTATTGACATTGTCGCAAAGCAGCTTTACACAATAAAAGAAGTAAGTCTGTATGCAATGTGTATGAATCAAAATGATAAGATTGTCCCTGATGAGCAAGCCGAGGGCGACGGTGGCAAGGAAAAACTCCCTGGGATGGTAATAGGAAGAAACCTTGAGAGGAATCAGACTCAACAGGGAACCCATCCTCATCTGGGTGATAACGGATAGCAGGGATTGATCAACTTAATAATGTGTACTGGAAGTTCAGTGTAACAGGAGATGTGTTAAAATTAAAATTAAAAGGAGTCCAGTTTGTTCTTGGAGGCTCAGGTAGACTGTAGGAGATTCCAGTCCTGAGCTATCGAACAACTGAAGTCACAGGTCCCCAGAGCATCAATCAATGATAGGACAGTCTTAATGGAAACCATCCCCAGCCACCATACAAATCCAGGCAGACCACACGGGGCATCCATGCGATGAGATCTCCAACCAGAAGCAGGACTCCAGGACCAGTTAGACGGGTCCAGAGGGAAG
>JAAGKR010007487.1:8514-36426 GCA_011419295.1 Clarias macrocephalus | reverse complement strand
CTTATTTTACCAGTTACTATTCAAATACTACCATTCAACGGTTAGTAAACTGATGCATGCATTTTCCTTCTGAAAACAAAGCCCATTCAAAAATTACTTAATTTGGAGAGGTCTTTATCAGGTATCCTTACCACCATGGGTGCTCCTCAGCAAACAACACAAACTAAGCATATAAGCAAAAGTTGCTTACCTTTGTAAGTGGCCACCTGTTTGTGCTGCCTGCCAAGGAAGCCCATGCTGATCAGTCATCTTTGCCCCTTTTCCATCCTGTTCGTGACGCCAAAATGTCGTGGAAATTAATTGAAGACTCAGGCTTTGATTTCAGAAGGTTACAACTTTATTGGTTGATCAATAAAGTCGGGAGGTCTGCAGAACACACCACGACTCCCGACGGCTTCTTGCTTAAATACTGATCCTAGACAAAGTAGGACAGTTTTCCCGCGCTTACTTTACATAAAACATCTGGGTTTCATTAAGGTTCCCAGTTCTGGGTGCCTCAATGTATAGATTGGATTGCTTACACAGGCACATTCCAAGGGGCCTATATGCTCGGCTTCTCACGCAAGCCTCCCATTATTGCAAGCTGAGGTATCTTTTTATTTCTTAAAAGTAGGGTATGTCACATACAATCAGATAAAAATTTCTTCTACAAGAGCAACATTGAGTAGCGACTGCTTGAGTTACATTATGACAAGTAGTTATGTTAAATGCTGATACATTAATATGCAGTAAAGCACAAGTGTCACAGACTGAAATGGCATGTCCTGACCACGCAATATCAGCAGACACACTCACTGGATGAGGAATGCAGACTTCACAGCCTGGGTACAGTGTGTTCTGAGTTAATGTAAACAAAGCATGAAAAGTGTTTCTCTTATCAAAATCAGCACCTGACACATTTACCAGACAGTGTAATATCATCAGAAAGGCGAATCTGAGTGAAAGTGTCCCAGATGTCAATTTCCCCATTGTACAATTTGAGGATTTCCCACCACGTATTAATATTTAACAGTTTTGGCATATGCTGAACAAGTAATGGCCATTACATGTCTCCCCCAGACTATAGGGGAAGGTAATCTTCTGAAATTCTTAATAAAATAACCCCGAGCTCCAGTTGCAGCATAGGTGTGATTGTATAATGTGAAACCAGTGATTGTAACTATTTTATGATCACAATTTGAGAAAGTCTATGTATGTAATCAACATTAGCTTCTTGAGATGTGGTGGTGATGACAGCAAGAATAGCTGGATCTTGTTTCAGCACGGCACGAATAGATGTCGAAGTTTGCTGAGGCGTGCTGTGTGGCCAGCTAGGAGAAAGCGGGAACCCGATGTACCCTGTAGCACACTCGTGGTTTTTGATTTTTGTGATTTTTGATCATCACCCACTGTCCTGGTACAATGGCATGACCTCCCTTTTCAGGTGAGGTCCATGCCTCCAAAACACGCTGTTGAGCGGCACTGACTGCATCAGTGAGCTCTTCACAATACTTCAACAGCGCATCAGAGGTCAGATGAACATCTGCCTGTCTCAAATCAAGTGAGCCTGGCAATGCCATGGGTCGACCAGTTATGGTCTCTTATGGGCTGAGACAAATCCCCCTTGTAGGAGATGACCGAATGCTCCACAAAACAGCTGGCAATGCATGACACTCCACTCTGATGGAGCTTGGACAATCGTAGCTTTAGTGTCTGGTTTTGACATTCAACCTGCCCAGAAGCCTGGGGCCTATAAGGGCAGTGAAGCTTCCACTGAACATTCAACAACTTCATGACTTCCTGCACAACCTGTCCAGTGAAATGAGTTCCACGATCCGAATGAATGCATTCGGCAATTCCCCAGCGAGGGAAGAAGTCCTTGACGAGTGATTTTGCAGTGTACAAAGCGGTGCCTGTTTTAGTCGGGTAGGCTTCAACCTTGCGAGAAAATTGGTCAACCACCACCAACACATCCCGTTTACCTTGACACGGAGGAAGGGTGATGTAGTCGACCTGCAGGTGTTTGAACGGACCTGCTGGCGCTGGAGTGTGGGCTGCAGGAGTTGGTACTCCAGCTGCACTGTTGTTAGCCTGACACAGAATACAGCGCTTTACAACATCAGATGCATGTGCGCGGAACTTTGAGTTCCAAGAAAATCTGTGAACCATTGTCTGAACACCCACATGTCCTAAACTGTGAATTTGTTGGGCCAGGTATGGCAGCAAGGACTCAGGGGCAACATATTTGGCTCCCTTTGTCCAAGCACCAGCAGAGTCTAGGCTTGCCCCCTTATCAACCCAGGACCACACTTCTAGTGCAGGAGCATTAGCATACATGTCCATCAGGGAAGATCGAAGTCGTTGTGACTCAATCTTCACATCAGCAGAGGTCGAGGTTTTGATGGCTGAAATTGTGATAGCAGGCAGCCTGCATGCAGCTTTGGCCGCAGCATCAGCCAGGGCATTTCCTCTGCCTTCATCAGTGTTTTGTGGACAGTGTGCTTTTACCTTGACTACTGCTAGACTTTTTGGAAGCTCACAGGCAGATAAGAGGTCAGACACATATGAAGCGTTTTTGATTGGCGTTCCTGAAGCTGTTAGGAAGGCACATACTAGCAAAAACTCGCATAGTCATGTATTGTGCCGTGGCAGTAACGGCTGTCGGTGTAGATTGTGGCTGAACATCCTGTGGCCAGAACACATGCATTAGTCAGTGCAACAAGCTCCGCAATTTTGTGCAGAGAGATGATCAGAAAGACGACCCTGAGCTATAACAGCATGTAATGAGCACACAGCCCATCCAGCCCGTCTGCATCCGTTCAGCACCTGGGCTGAACCATCAGTGAACAAAATCATGTCTGGGTTTTCCAGAGGAATTTCAGAGACTTTTGAAGGTGGTGAGTGTGAAAGCATCACACAATCATGATCACCCCACGCGCTCTCATCTAAGGGATCAGACATTGCAGCCATCATTAACGAGGAGGGGTTGGTGATCTTTGGGGTTGGTGATCTTTTCAGGGTGATGTTAGGAGCTGTGAGAGCACTGAGCCAGTTGCTCCATCTTTGAGCAGTTACTGTGATCACACTAGCTGAAGACAATGAAGAGAGAACAGCATGAGGACAATGTACAGTGAGATGTTGCATCAACAATATCGGAGCACAGGCAGTAACAGCTAAAAATGTAGCTTGAACAGCGCGAAGGCATGGACCAAAACCGCTAGCATTCATGTCCAATTTAGCTGAATAATACTGAACTAGGCGCAGTTGGCCACCATGATCCTTCATCAAACATGCAATCATGAACCCTGCATGCTTGTGCACATACTGGGTGAACGGCAGCTCAGGTTGCGCAAAACCTAAAGCGGGTGCAGATGTAAGAGCAGCTTTAAGGTCTGTGAATGCGGTTTCAGCTGACTCAGAAAACTGAATACTGTCTGTCTCATTAGGAGATCCTTTCAACAAATCATACAGAGGCTGAGCTATTCGGGCATAATCCTCAATCCATGGGCGACAGTAATTACACATACCCAGGAATGAGCGGAGCCCTTTCACTGTTGATGAAGCAGTGAACATACGTACTGCAGCAACCCGATTAGGGAGGATGGATCTCTGTCCTGCTGTTACTGATTGTCCTAGAAATTGAACAGAAGTGGTGGCTAGTTGAGCTTTGGCAATGTTAGCTTTATGACCATGTGCACTGAGGTGAGATAGAAGCACTAGTAACTCTCTGTGATGCACTTCATGATTAGGTGAGGCTAAAAGAATGTCATCAATGAATTGGACCAGGCTAGACTCCTTAACTGGACATTCTGGCTCTGACAGGTAACGCCTTAATGCTTGATGATAGATTGTTGGGCTATTATGCAGGCTCTGTGGCAGACGCGACCACAAATACTGATCACCATTGAAAAGGAAAGCTAACCATGGCTGGCTGTCTGGATGTAAAGGAACAGACCAAAATCTATTAGCCATATCAATGACTGAAAACACCGTATGTGAAATAGGGATTCCATCAAAAACGGTACTAGGGTCAGCTACTCGAGGTGGGATGCGATCAATACATGTATTGGCGACATGATAATCAACTGTCAGACGCCAAAGAGTTTTGGGTGCATTTCCTGTTGCATCTCTCTGGGGCTCACCTTTCCTGACAGGCCACAAGGGATAGGAAGAGGAGCTGTATGCTTTAATCAAAATGCCTCGGCTCACCAAATCAGCAGTTACAGGCCGAATCCCCTCAATAGCTTCCTGTGAAAGGGGGTACTGTTTGGTCATAGGTGGAGGTTTTCCAGTGAGCCGCACTGGTTCAATGTCCAATAGGCCACACTCGTTTTTATCTTTAGCCCAAATAGGGTGATTAGCAATCGTGGGATCCATCACTTGAGATGTAAAAACAGAGAGTTTAGGTTCAGCTGCTTCAAAATCCAATTGCATGTGTAAACGTGAGATAACATCACTGCCCAAAATAGGTGAAGTATTAATTCCTGCTACCATTAGAGAGACATCAAGTGACCTAGGACCAAAACATAAGCAAACAGGCTCTGTTTTGTAAGTATGACAACTTTCCCCAGTCACACCAGCAATGATAGTGTTAGATTTGGATAAATGAAGGCCAAGCTTAATAGCCATCTCTAATGGAATTATAGAAGCTTGTTCACCTGTGTCAATTAAAAAGCTACATTCCACACCATTAACAGTAATCACATACAGTCTGTTATCCTGCTCATAAGCAATTGGCTGCAAATAGGCTCTCAAAGCTTTCATCTCTAAAAAGAATGGCGGTGGGGGAGGAGGCAGATCAGTTGATGTTACTAGGGAACCCCGTTGCAAGGGCTGAATGATCTGCCCTGCCACGCCAGGTGAAAGAGCTCAAGTCAGGCTGAGAAACCCCAGAGTCAAGAGCACATTTCTGCTTTTTCATGTCTGCCTTTCGCTTCCGGCAAGCCTTGTACCAATGTCCAGGCTTATGACAATAGCGGCAGACATCACATGGAACAGATTGAGCGTTTTCCACATCAACAGCAGCTTGCATCAAAGCAGACACATGTGTTTTCACATTAGAATCTCTTTTATATGCTGAAAGACTGTCAGATAGATCATTAAGTGTGGACTTCCGCCATTCAAGTTTCAGAAGCGGCAACACCTTGCGTAACTCAGCACGTAAGCCATCAGCCCACTGCGCAACAGGAATTCGGCTGGCCATCACCTTGTCTGTGGAGCTCAAACCATTCCCACCATACAACATAAACACCTGGGCATAGCGCTGAGTGTATTCAAGGACAGACTCATTTTTTGCCTGCTGACAATCCACAATCCACCCACTTTACGCCAGCATTCATTACAGTCCACAAAATCCCGAATAATCATAAGAAGGTCATCAGAACACTTTTGTACAGCTTTTGCCGAAGTAAGCTTCTGCTTGTCCTCACAAGACTGATAATAAGCTCTTAACTTATCTACTTCTGAGGGCAGAAAAATCTGGGAACATATGGCAATCACATCCAGAAGGTGGAAATTATACAACTGAATTTTACGCTGCATCTGCGTTAAGAAAGGGCCCATGCCCATCTCTCTCAGATGGTTAAAGTCTTTTGCCATACGATCGACTTCAGCAGGACTCAATGGCTTGTATGTGATTGTTACTTTTGAGTCTTCATCTTTTTTAGAGCGAGACTCTCTCACAGCCATCGGAGCCACGCCGATGAGTGCTGGATCTAAGCCAGGGTCTGAATCCTCAAACTCTGACTGCTCTCTTAATTGTATATCATAGCCAAGATTAGGAAGAGATTTAGACAGAGATAGCTTCCCTGCTTGTTTTTCCAAAACCTTGATTTTGTTGTGGAGAGAATTAATAGAGCGCTGAGACTGCTCACATGTTTTTTGAGCAGCGAGAGCGGCACGCTTATGATTAGCGCATTCCTGCGCAAGTTTACTGATCTTTTCATCACTCTCACACTTCTCACAATCCCTCTCTGCAGCGAGTGATTGTATTAGAAGAGCATGCCACTGCCTAAATACTTGAACTGCAGCTTCAAGGTCCATTCCAAAGCAGAAAAACATTGCTCTCTAGTCCATTTATCCTCATCTTTAACCCCAAGAAATTTGCATAGCTTCAACTTTTTCTTGGTACACAATTTATCCAACATCTGCCCCAATTCCTTCTCAAAACAGGAATCATCAGCATAGGGCAGGGATTCACAAACTAGTGAGGACCGCCATCCGTCACACTTAGGATCCCGAAAACACGTTGCCATATTGTCGAACAATATTAAGGCTAACTCATTCAGTACTGAGAAAACTACACGTTAGACTTTTACTTTTACTGATTCCTCCACAATCATCTACCAGCAAGGATTTTTTTACAGGATGGAACTCACCCGTGCTGTCATGCACAGGACCTCCTAGAGTCAGAACTCAGGCAGATGATGATGTTGTCGCCTGGATCAGTCGTCACGTCACAGTCGTCAGACGGAGACCATCACTGTCCCACCGGAGTCGCCAGGATTGTTGTAAATAAAAATAAAATCTATTAAATAAAATAACACCCATTTTATACTAAGATGTAAACATCGACCCAAGGCCAAGAAAAGGAAAAACAATGGTAGAAAAATACAATCAAGGTTAAAAACATCATGTGAGAACTAAATAAACAGGAGCACTTACTAAGTAAACAAGGACACTTACTAAGTAAACAAGAACACTTACTAAGTAAACAAGGACACTTATAAAGATCACGCTGACATAAATCCATTCTTAATGATTGTACCATATTCATATAAAAGATTAAGGAAAATTAGAAATAAATCCCTCAAATCCAAAACAACAAAACAAAGAAGGGCAAACACAAAAAACGTAGTCAAAACAAGCAAAAGGTCATACCCGCAATCGGCGAACAAAAACCAAGCAATCATCAAAAGGGGAAGGTCTAAGTGTCGTCAGGAACGTAGTAAGGGGTCATACACAGAATAACTTTTTATAATTGATTATGGGATAAACAGTACGCAAAACACGGTCTGCAACGCTGTGGACTGAAGGAACTTATGTAGGCCTCTGGGTCTCCTGTATCATCTGATCATAATCATCTGGAAGGGGGCGGGATCAACACAGGTAGAGCAGGAGAGCAACTAATCGATTTGCAGGAAATGCCAGAAGTGGGCGAAACCTGCAAGATCAAGGGAGAGACACTCCTCCAATCCCATCACCAACAGAGACATGTAAAAAAGCACCAACCATACCATACCATAATTAAGCCCAATGTAGCACGGGTTCCCCTTGTGCAGCTCTGTCCCCCAGGGCATGACTGCATGGATCAGACTTCTTTGTCCACGGCATTCCATAGTCTGGGATGGTCTCCCACTTCCAGCCTGCCAAGTATGTAGCTATGTTATTTACTTCAAATGTCTGGATAAAATCTTGGAGAAAACTTTTTTTTTACCGTATGATTAAAGCAAATGACTGTGTTACTATATTGAAAATGGATTGCAATATTTTATTAGTTACTAAAAAGTAACATACATGGTTCAATCAGAAAAAAGTCACACACTATAATATTTCAATGAACTGTCCTTTACCTTGATTGTGACCTGCATTCGCTGTGGCATCATTTTAAGCTAAAGCAAAGCTAAAGTCAAACAATTTATTTCCTTTTAGAGCCACATTAATTTCTCTCCTTTATCTTGTATTCATAAAGGGAGACTGCTGTGTGAAGTATTCTTCAGCACATCCCACAGATACTGATGGCTAAGCCTTGTGTGAAAATTATGTTTCATGCTCTCTGGACCACTCTTGCACAATTTGACCGAGATAAATCCTGCCATTGTCATCTTGGAATATTCCCATGCAACCAGGAAAGAAAAAAATTAACTGATGGAAAAACCTGGTCATTCAGTAAATTCCGGCGGTCAGCTGCCAGATGATGGATGCTGGATGATGGGTATATTACTGTATTCAAGTTCTGTTATTGTTTTTTAAATGATTTGATTTCACAAAACATTTAAGTGATCTCACACCAAAATCATTAGGGCCCAAGCACTATGACATCAGCCTTATGTCATCATAGTGTGTGAAGAGCCTTCTTGCTTTCCTAAGGATTATTATTAGGGCCTAAGCACTATGACATCAGCCCTATGTCGTCATAGTGTGTGAAGGGCCCTCTTGTTTTCCTAAGATTTTTTTTCCCCAACCTTTTGGACTTTTCAGGGGTCTTAACATGCTCAAAAATTCATGCAACTTGGCAGACAGGTTGGAATCTGCTGCCATCAGGATGCCTGAGAGTCTCGTGGCCCAGGGCCCCAAGGGGCCCCCACACAAGATTTTGCTGCCTAGCTCATACACACTTTCACATAGGCACACGAAACTCGGTACACATTTAGAGCTCATGGAGCCGAACAACTTTCACTGCATGTCCTGGGCTAAATTCACCAGGAGGCCGGTTATTTTGGGTCGTTTGCAAAAACGCACCCGATGGATTTTGATATACTTCTCCTAGGGAAATTATACAATCGCTACCAAACTGGGCCAAAGAGATGTAAAGACATTGAGGATGCAAAATTGCAGAGGGACTTTTGATATCTCAAACGGGTCAGCCGTGCTAATGTCTTAAACGTACGCCGTAAAATGATTAATAACTTTCTGTGTGGCATTACATTGAGTGACATTATATTCAGTGACACTTTCTGTGACATCACACACACACATACATCACACACACGCACACATACATACACCCATGTTACAAATGTTTACACTCACGCACACACACACCTCAAACGATGCACACACACACACCACACACACACATACACACACATACACACACCACTCTCTCCCGACGCACACACACACACACACACTAATGCACTCAACAAATATTTAGGGCCCAAACTGACATTAGCCCTGTTTTAACACACAAACACATCTCACACACTAATACACACGTCACTAATGTTAATACACACAGACTCAAACCATACACACAAACAAGCACAAACACAAGCACATTTACTCATCACACACAGACTGACACATCTACACGTCACACACCTCTCTCCCTCACTCTCACTCACACTAACCCTTACACACTAATGCGCACACACACACACACACACACACACACACACACACACACACACACACACACACACACACACACACACACACACACACACACACACACACACACACTAATCCACTGGACAAATATATAGGGCCCAAACTGACATTAGCCCTGTATAGTGTGTGATGTGTGCAGGTTGTGAGGTGCAACCGAGTGGCAATGGCTTTTTCGAGGTCTTAACACACTCGAATGACACATGTTGTACGGTGCACCCGGGGTGGGAATGGCAAAGGGTGCTTGGGCCAGTCATCGTTGCTTGCAACTATATTTCTACTTTTTTTTTCTGACCACATTTCCTCCTCCAAGATGATGGTGCACATGCAGAGGACCAACTGTACTCAGCAACCATTGAGGGAGTTGATATTGAGGTGGTGAGAATGTAAAAATCCTTGGCTTGCAGCTGGGAGACAAACTTGACTTGACAGTGAACATAGATTATACAAAAAGGGTCAGAGTTGGCTAATTCTTCATGAGGAGACTTGGATATTTTTACACTAGAAAAAGGCTCCTGGAGCAGCCATTTAGCACCGAAGTGTTTTTGCATGATGTAGTGTGCTATGTAGATAGGTCTAATTGTATAATTGACTGTTTGCAGCCTATAAGGCTCCTTCTTCTTTCAAAATTTTGGCTCCTGAGTTCATGGCCACAAAAGCAGCATAACAGCAAAATAATAATTGTCTTTGTTGGAGGGAGGCATGTGATGTTAGCAAGCTGGGACGTTATGCCCAGCTGCCATTTAAAGCTTCGGAGGGAAATCAGTGTAATGTGAGCTACAGAAATGGGAAAGCCATTATTTGGATATAATGTTAAATAATTAACTAGACACAGAGACAGACACAATAACAAAACCTCAAACACAAGGCACACCACTGCAAAGGGATTCTTTATCTCCTCAAGACGAGAGTCTCTTTGCAACATAAATAAATATAAACTCAGACACGAAATACAAAACTCCCATATCACCTCAAGACAGGGTTATTCTTTTTTTTTTTTTTGTCTTTTCACTTTTTAAATTTTTCTGTCACCTTTGTCTTTTCACTTTTCTGTTCAGTTATCTATTTTCTTTGTCTTTTCAAATTTCTTTTCAGTTTTCTCTTTTCTCTTCCACTATTACTGGAGAGACTCGTTATCATACTATATTTCTACCTAATGTCCTCTTCCTATCCTGATGTGTGACCATGCATTGCACATTCCGCCTGATTAGCATTATGTTGGTCTCGTCTAACAACCGCACGTGAGGGAGGCTGCAGGTCCACCTGACAGGTCCACCTGACCAGAAACCTATAGTTGTTTATAGGTTTGCTTGTCGCAAGACCTGTGGCATTACATAATAGTCATTCATGGTTTTTCCAGGAAGTACCTGTGGCGGTAGGCTGTTATTAATTATCGCAAGTAACTGGTTTCATGTAACGATTATTTTTTTCTGGTGATGCAAGCTGAAGGCTTTATACAAAAATCTACATACAATACAAAAGTTTGACACTGTAATATACTCTTTTTATATGTTCACCTAATTGTCCAGAATATACCTCAAAGAGAATTTGTCAAATTTCATTACTTCTTTGTCAGTATAAACATAAGTGCCTGCTTTGCATTGTGCAATACAATATGAGCCTTGGAGTTCCATCTTTGCTTTAGGGACCATATGCAAATTATATGTCATATGCAAAGTATAAATATATATTGGGATTCATTTAGTTTTAATGCCTTTTCTGGGAATGTATAATTTTTGTCTGGTTGATTTGTCTTTTACAGTCCAAAAGCCAATGATAAAAATCAACAAATGGGGAAAAGTAAGATTGTTTTTATTCAAAATATACCTTTAACCCATACTACTATAGCACCAAACATACTTTGAGTACAAGTAATGTGTAATGTGAACATATTTATATATACTGTACTGTATATTTATATTTGCTAGTCGAGTCAAGTAGTCAAGTCATGTAGGCTTTTTTGTCATTCCAACCATATACAGTTCAGTACACAGTGAAATGAAACAACGTTCCTCCAGGACCAAGGTGCTACATACATGCACCAACATAAATTAACAACACAATGACCAATTTACATTTTATGTTTTTAGGTTAACCTAAAACTATCTATTTCTATACAAGAAAGAGACAACAATAGACAACAGACAACAAAGTGCATGTGCAAATGTGCAAACAAAGAGCTACAGAGTGACAAACACAACAACGTAACACGTTTCAGTACTTTTTGTAGTAATGAGGTATGAGTTGAGGTAGTGGGAGGAGAAACAGTAAACATTTCACAATCCTGAAGTAGCAGCAATGATTTAAAAATACTGTGTGAAAATAGCAGGTGAAAATAAATATTGCGGAAATTTGCACAATATTAGGTAGGTATGTACAAATTGTGAGATGGTTGTAGATTAGAGTGATTGTGCATGTGTGTGTTTATCAGTTCAGTCCTGATGTTATTTAGTTTGTCTGAGTGATTTGTGTGTGTGTGTATATGTTTATCAGTCCAGTTCCTTTGTGTTGAGGAGACGGATGGCTTGTGGGTAAAAATGGTTACATAGTCTGGGTGTGAGTGCCTGAGTGCTTCTGTACCTTTTTCCAGATGGCAGGAGGGTGAAGAGTGAGTGTGAGGGGTTTGTTTGATCAGTCACAATGCTGGTGGCTTTGTAGACGTTCAGAGACAGGTTGTTGTCCTTACACCAGTCTGTTAGCCTCTGCACTTCCTCTCTGTATGCTGACTCGTCATTCTTGCTGATGAGACCCACCACAGTTGTGTCATCAGCAAACTTGATGATATGATTTGAGCTGTGTGTCGCTACGCAATCTCCGTGTGGTGGTGCTGGAGGTTTAGTTCACGATCCGCACTGCCTGAGGTTTTTTGGTCAGAAAGTCCAGTATCCAGTTACAGAGAGAGGTGTTCAGGCACAACAGACTCAGTTTCCGGATCAGGTGTTGGGGGATGTTGTATTAAACTGAAATCTATCTATGTACAGCATTCTAGCATAAGTGTCCTTCTTGTCAAGGTTTGTCAGTGCCAGGTGGAGTGTGGTGGAGATGGCGTCGTCCATCGAACGGTTTGAACGATATGCAAACTGCAGTGGGTCCAGTGAGGGATGACAAGCCGCAGTCCAGAATACAACAGGGCAGTAGCCATTGAGACAGGACACAGAAGACTTCTTCGGCACAGGGACGATGGTGGTCGGCCTGTGGGAATGACGGTGCTGCTCAGAGAGCATGAAAGATGTCGTGGGTCCAGTGAGGGATGACAAGCCGCCGTCCAGAATACAACAGGGCAGTAGCCATTGAGACAGGACACAGAAGAAAGATGTCATGAAAGATGTCGGTGAGAACATCTGCCAGCTGTTCTGCACATTGTCTGAGCACTCATGCCTGGGATGTTGTCTGGTCCAGCAGCTTTACGTGGGTTGACGCTGCGTAGAGTTTTCCTCACATCAACCATGGTGAGACATAGCATCTGGTCATTCAGAGGAGGGGTGGTCTTCCTCGTAGTCACATCATTCTGCATGTCAAACTGTGCGTAGAAGCTGTTCAGCGCATCTGGAAGGGAGCCGTCACTGTCATGATGTACTGTAGTTGGTGATGGCTTGTATAACTTGCCACATGCGTCATGTGTCACTGCTGTCCCTGAAGTGGTTGTGGATTCTCTTGGCATGTGCACGCTTCGCCTCTCTGATGGCTCGGGACTGTTTGGCCCTTGCTGTTCTTAAGGCCACCTTGTCCCCAGCTCTGAAGGCAGAGTCTCGGGTCCTCAGAAGTAATCCACGGATTCTGGTTGGGTCATGAGATGATGATCTTGGACACAGTGATGTCATCGGTGCACTTGTTGATGTAACTGGTCACTGATGACGTGTACTCCTCCAAGTCGCCGTAAGTCACAGCCTCCCTAAACATGTTCCAGTCAGTGTTCTTAAAACAGTCCTGAAGAGCAGAGATGGCTCCAGTCCAGGCTAGGTTTTCACCTGCTTCAAAACCGGTTTTGAACGCCTGACACGTGGTCTGTTGGAATTAGCAAAACTGAGATGTGGTCTGAGTAGCCCAGTTGGGGGCGAGGCTTTGCCCGATATGTGCCAGGGATGTTTGTGTAAACAAGCGTGTTTTCCACTCTCGTTGCAAAGTCCATATACAGATGGAATTTAGGAAGCACTGACTTGAGATTTGCATGGTTGAAATCTCCAGCGACAATAAACAGTCCATCGGGGTGTGTGTTCTGCAGATTACTGATCCTTGCATACAGTTCACAGAGCTCCTCCTTAGCATTAGCGCTAGGACGGATGTATACTCTGATAATGAATGTGATGAATAACGGTGATGAATTCCCGCAGTAAATAAAAAGGTCTACATCTCACAGTCACAATCTCCAGCGACGATGAGCAAAAGCTAGAAACTAGCACAGAGTTCTTACACCATTCCATGTCTCCGTGAAAACAAAGACACAGCAGACCCTAAACTCACGGTGTGTATGAGTCTGTTGGAGTTGGATGTAATACAGTTTATTGTCCAGGGAGCAGATGTATGATAAGATGATGGACGGAAGCGCTTCCTTGAGCACCGCTTACAATGCCCCCTCCTCCGGCCACCAGCATCAGGCAACGGCGAGACCTGGTTCCCAAAGCAAGCTGAGGTCGCGTAGCTTCGCACACAGCGTTTCTTAAATTAATTTTATTGGGTTATTGAGGTTTAAAAGTGTCTGGTGGTGGTAAATTTTGGCTCCCAAGCAGCTGCTGCGTGCTACTGCCATGCCACAATTTTAGATCCATCAATATAATAAAACAATGTACTATAATAAATATAACATTTTATGGAAATTTACTCTCTTTTTTGCCCTTATTTAAACAAGCAAAAATGAGACATGGGGTTGGAAAAGAATTGGGAAAGGCAGGAAAATGCAGCAAAACTGTTAAATAACTGGAGAAATCAATTGCATTAGCAAATTGTTGATAATTATACTTAAAAAAACATTTTCTTAAAAAAATCTCTTCTTCTTTCTTGATAGATACCTGTTGAAGAATTCCATCAGTCTCTCCCCACCAAGCTACCTAAACCTAATGCCGACAGTACAACAACAAGAACAAATTCCAGGGCTGTGCTGACCCAAAGCAAAGAAACTGGACAGGCTTGGCCTAAGTTGGGGAAAAACATGTAAAGTGACATGAATACGGAGACCCTGTTTACAAAGCCACAATAAATGAAAAACAAATAATAATTTTAAATAATTATTATGTTTACTTTTTGCATTACTTGTCCAAAAATGGCAAAAACTTTTTCAAAATATTATAATACTTCCTAAGATTAATCCCAAAAATGATTTGCAATACAGAAATGTCCATGTTCTAAAAAGTATGTTAATTTATGCACTCAATACTTTCAGTATTGTAAATTCTTTTTGTGATTGATCTTGGGAAATACAGTGGAAAATTGGATTACGAACGTGGGCTAGTATTTCAAAACACTCGTAAACCAAATCGTATCTTCCCATAAGAAATAATGGAAACTCAAATTATTCGTTCCACAGCCCAAACAAATAAATACATAAAAATAATTAATATACAATATAAAGTAAAAATAAAACAAATTAACCTGCACTTTACCTATGAAAAAAATCTAAATAAATCCTGACAGATAAGCGTTTCCGTTTGTGCGTGCAGGCACTGTGTGTGTGTAGGGGCTTTTATGGGTAGTGCACGGTGTCAAATGACGTGTGCGCACTCAACCTGCAGGCTGATACATAGGGAGAGAGAGAAAATGGATCTTTAACCTCTCTAATGAGACTTTCTTTTGCTTTACACGTGCGCACAAGTGTTATAATAAACAGTACACACGTGCTATACAAACACAAACTAAAAGATGTTTTAAGCACACACATGTGGTCAACAGTACACACGTGCAGAAATGTTGATTATATCAGTAAAAGACGCGCACTAAGACCGAGCAGGGGAGACGATTATCCACAATTCCGCAGCGCGAGAAAAACCATTGGCTCAGTTGTGATCATGTGACGTTCGGCGTATGCGTGATACATATACATGATACTCGGTACTCGTAAACCAAGAATTGTTCATTTTCCGAGTCAAAATTTATTAAAAATCTTTGCTCGTCTTGCGGAACACTCGCAAACTGCAGTACTCGCAAACCGAGGTTCCACTATATTCTAATACTTTAAGAAAAATAAAAGGCTTGAAATATTTCACTTTGCATGTAGTAAATATAGAATGTATTAACAGTCAAATATAGTTAGACACAAATATAGACACTGACACACACATACACAGACACACACATACAAAGACAAAGACATATACACATTAAGTATACACATATACTGGCACCAAGGTGCATCAGCCCACCAGGAACATGTCTAGTTGCCAGTAGTGTGTTTCACATGTCCTGCATGCTGCTTCTTTTAGATTTGTAATGTAAATTTGTTCTTTTAAGTAAACTAAGTTTATTGATGATATCCCACCTCTTTGGTCTGTCTTCAAGTCCACGCTACATTTCTGGTGACAAAAGACCCAATTTCTGTACTTTTACATGTGTTGTTAATCCTAGAATCAGAGAAATGCTTTTGCTTGAGCTAAACCTTACTCTAGACAAAGTAGTTGCTATTCCAACACCGGTCAAATTGGCAGTTCATCATGCTAAAATCACAGCAACCTGAAAACAGTGTTACACTGCAAGCCGGACACCCTTGTTTACAGAATTTCAAAAAGAAAAAAGTCAACAGCATAACAGTTTTAAAAGCCTGCTAATGCTACTGCTTCATTCCCTCATTCTTGTTTCAGTTGCAGTTCAGACAAACATTGGCTGCATTTTCCTCAGTTCCCTGCAGCTATAGCAACTTGTAAAGTCTGCAAAAACGTTGGACATTTTGCTTTTTGCATTTGCTTGACATTTTGCTTGTGTGTCCTGTTCATCTTTGATCTTATCTGATCTTATCTTATCTTGTTCATCTTAGGCCTGTAGGGCCTTTTTAAATTATTTTATTTTATTGGCCATCTATGCCCTGCTAGTATCTGCGCTGGGCTTCTTATAGAGTGGAAGCTTGGATTGCAAACATAATTCACTCCAGAAGCGGGCTCATATTTCAAAACACTCGTAAACATTTACATTTACATTTACATCATTTACATTTAGGCATTTGGCAGACACTTTTATCCAGAGCGACTTACAAAAAGTGCTTTAAAGTTTACATCACTGAATAGATACTTACACTGGGTTAACTAGGTCAATAACTAAGTGCCATTAGTCTAACACAACTGAGAAGAGGGTTTTTTATTTATTTATTTTTTAATTAATTAATTATTTTAATTAATTATTATTATTTTTTTGGGGGGGGGTGTTAGTCCTGTAAGTACTGGAGAAATAGATACGTTTTGAGATGGTGGGATGAGGTGAGCAGTGCTGGAGGATCGGAGGGGACGTGGCGCAGTGCGTGGTGTGATTAGAGCAGAGAGGTAAGTGGGTGCTGGGCCATTTTTAGCTTTGTAGGCAAGCATCAGTGTTTTGAATTTGATGCTGGCAGCTACAGGAAGCCAGTGCAGGGAGCGGAGGAGTGGGGTGGTGTGGGAGAACTTGGGAAGGTTGAAAACGAGACTTGCTGCTGCATTCTGGATCAGTTGCAGAGGACGAGTCGTGGACAGAGGCAGGCCAGCCAGGAGTGAGTTGCAGTAGTCCAGTCTTGAAATAACAAGGGACTGAACAAGCATCTGAGTAGCCTGTGAAGAAAGAAATAGGTGGATTCTTCTGATATTGTAAAGAAGAAATCTACAAGAGCGAGCAAGGTTAGCGATGTGTGGGGAAAATGACAGATAATTGTCCACAGTTACCCCAAGATTGTGGGCAGTGGCTGATTTGATTGTTGTCCAGGGATATCACAAGATCTTGACCTGAGGATGAGACACCAGGGATGAACAACAGTTTGGTTTTACTCAGATTGAGGTTCAGCTGATGAGCTGTCATCCAGGATGAGATGTCTGCCAGACATGCTGAGATCCGGGTGGAAACTTGAGTGTCAGAGGGAGGAAAGGAGAGAATAAATTGAGTGTCATCTGCATAACAATGGTATGAAAATCCATGCAATGATATGACCTTACCAAGAGACCGGGTATAGAGGGACGCTAAAGTAAGGATCCCCTTCCCTCTCCCACTTCTTGTCTTACACAGTTACCCTTCCTTTACTCTTTACTTACACACGCACGTATACAACAGAAACACATTGTTTTATAGGAAAAATAAACAAGAAATCTCTCTAGCGACACTCAGTTGAGCGACACACTAATAGAATCACCAATGTAAAGTAAAAATAAAACAAATTCCCTGCACTTTACCTTTGAAAAGAATCGCGACAGAGCAGTATTTTTGTGTAGAGCAGAGAGTGTGTGTTTGTTTGTGTGTGTGCGTGTGTGTGAAGGGGCACGGTGTCCAATGACGCACGCGCACACAGACACAAAGAGCAGGCTGATATAGAGAGAAAAAATGGATCTTTAACCTCTCTTTTGCTTTACATGTGCACACACGTGTGTTATAATACATGCGCGCTGTACACACACGCATACAAACACAAAATAAAATATGTTTTACGCACACACACATGGTCACAGTGTTATAGTAAACAGTACATGCGTGCATGGATGTTGATTACCCACAATTCTGCAGTGCAAGAGAGAGAAAAACCATTGGCTCAGTTGTGATCACGTGAAGCTCGGCGTCAAAACAAGAAGCGCATGCGTGCTACATGATACTCGGTACTCGTAAACCAAGATTTGACTTGTTAAGTCAAAATTTATTAAAAATCTTTGCTCGTCTTGCGGAACACTTGCAAACCTTGAAAAGTGAGTGTGATGGGTTTGTCTGATCAGCCACAATGCTGGTGGCTTTGCAGATACAGCATGTAATGTAGATGTCTGTGATAGAGGGAAGAAAGACCCTGATGATCTTCCCTCGGCTGTCCTCATTATTCACTGTAGAAAGAAAAGGGCTTTCTTGTGCAAATAGCTGGTGTTGAGGGACCAGGTGAGATTCTCCTCCAGGTTGACACCAAGGAATTTGGTGCTGTTGATGATCTCCACATTGGAGCTGGTGATGTTCAGTGGAAAATGGACATTTTGTGTCCTTCTGAAGTCAACACCCACGTCTTTTGTCTTATTGAAATTCAGAGGCCCCCAGTGATAAGTGGTGTTGCTGGAGGTGCTGTCCTCGATCAGGTTCAGCTTCCCGATCAGGTGTTGGGGGATGATAGTATTGATGAGGGGGGATGATAGTATGATAGTACTGAGCTGAAATCTGTGAACAGCATTTGAATGTAGGTGTTCTTATGTCTAGGTGTGTGAAGAACAGATTAAGTGTGGTGGAGATGGCATCGTCTGTGGAACGGTTAGGACAATATACAAACTGCAGTGTATCCAGGTGTATACACTGCAGTTTGTATATAATCCTAACCACTCCACAGACGATTCTATCATCGGTGATGGCTTGTACGCCCTGCCACATGCGCGTGTGTGTCTTGGCTGTCTTTGAAGCGACTGTGGATACTCTGGGCGTGTGTGCGATTTGCCTCTCTGATTTCCAGGGAAAGTTTGGTCCTTTATCTTTATTGGATCTTTAGAAGTGCATGCACCTCTGCAGGTATCCGGTTGAATTTCTGGTTGGGGCGTGATATCATTTTCTTGGAGAAAGTGACATCATCGGTGTACTTGTTGAGTGTCCAGCCATAGTTTTTGGTTTAATAACACATTAATGGTCTGCATAGATGTGGACATTAAGAATGCATGTTTTTTCCTGAGAAAGGCAGGTTGTGCTTCATGGTGGTGTAGTGGTTAGCACTGTCGCCTTTCAACTCCAGGGTCTGGGTTTGATTCCCGGCCAGGTTCAATTCCCGTCTCTGTATGCATGGAGTTTGCATGTTCTCCCCATGTTTGATGGGTTTCCTCCCACAGTCCAAAGACATTTATATTAGGTTAATTGGCATTCCCAAATTGGCCATAGTGTGTGAATGAGTGTGAGTATGTGTGTGTCCCGCCTTGTGCCCTAAGTCTCTTGGGATAGGCTCCAGGCCCCCCGTGACCCTGAATACAGGATTAAGCGGTATAGATGATGAGTGAGTGTAGTGCTTCACAGAATATCCGCTAAATGATCATGCAAGGACTATGTACCAAGTACAACAAAGAATTGTGTTTAATAAGTAAGCCTAAAGCAATATTGTTTCCAATGCTGAGGCAAATGTGAATTTCATTTTGTTTCCCAATAGATCTTTCATGATGAATGTGCATACATGTGCTTTAAATTATGTTCATAATGAAATGAGATGTCCTTAATTCATAATAAAAAGTTTGTTAAATAGTTTTTGTAATGTCTTAACAGGGACAAAACAATGAAAGACATGGCAATGCCTCGGTTTAAATAGTCTTAAAAATTATTTAATTTCCTAACCTGATCGTGTTAAGTATGCAAATGTCGTGATTTGTAGATATGTCAAAAGCAACATATCTGAAACAAACAAAAGATATTTTCAAGTAAATATTCTTATATGCACATAAGAATCTTTCCCCAAGAAAATGACTTGTCGTATGAATTCACGCGAAACGTTTTGAGCGTTTTATAATAGTAATCATCATGCTTTTTTGCTGTTTAACCATGGCCAAAAATAATGGCTGAATGTGGTTGTGAATTTATGACTGAAATAAAGCTGTGCTCACTTTCACTTTACAAAAGGTAGCGTTTTGATAAAAGGGCTGATAAATGCAGATATGACCAGATTGATCGATAAATATGCAGGCATACTCCAGGTGTGAAAAGCTGACACATCAATACGAGTCCTGGGCAGCAGGTGTCAATAGGTTGCACATGTTCATGAAAAGTTATTAATTGAAACAGAGTCTCTGCTGAAAAAAGTTAGGCACATCAGTCACTTTACCCCAAACAAAAAACTTTTTCCAAGTGTTAGAATTTAGTTGTTTCACTTGTAGCACTGCCACATAAGGGACATATTGTTTTACAGGGTGTAATAGGACGGCGAAAAGGTAAAGAAGCTGCTGCGCCTTATTCATTGTGCCCACATAGGTTTATTTGCTTGTATGCATCTAATGTGTATTGGTTCCCACTCTCGCGAGATGGCGGGACAGGTCGGCTCGGGAAGAAGGGGACGCACGTGGTCACATGACCCAGACATAAAGCCATGCGAGGGGGGGGAGTATGGAGTTTTAGCGCGCTGGTATTGTTTACAGTCTCTCCGTGGTTCACGGAGTTACTGACGAAGGCTGTTCTTTGCGGGATGTCCATTCCATCTGGTTTATCGCAGACTAGACTGCTTCGTCTGAGCCCTCTCACTCCACCATCGGCCTCCCGGTTGTTTTCCATCATTTCTGGTGAGATCGATTCCACTCTCTCACTCACGCTTGCAATAACCTGGACTCTGGACATTTTACACACTCACACACACTCCGTTTTACTTTGTATATATTTTGTATATATTATTTTCTTCTGTCCTTTTTTGTAGCCTCAGGGAAGGGCATTTTATCTGAGCGTTACATACTAAAGACATACAGTACCCGAAATATACCAGGGGTACCCAAGATATGCCAAGATATGCCAGGGGCATATCTATCGCACAGCCCCCGTGCGATAGACGCATTAATCCATCTGCATAGAAAAGAAGAAAAGAAAATTCTCTTTTTATCTTTCATTTACTATAGATGCAAAGTTATCAAACCGGTTTTGCTGGTGGCAAATAGGGGGTTTTAAGATGAATTAACAAGACACAGCAGACGTCTCTGCCTAAAATGTATTTCTCCAGCAAAACATAAAATAAAAATGTTTAACGGAAGCAATTAAATCAGACTTTATAGTTTGATTTGATACTTTTCGACTTTTATACTTTTCTTTTTATTCATAGACAGTTGTATTATGCTTTCTCTGGAGAATAAACAAACCTGGCATATTGTTTTGATCATAGAACCGAGTTCATGAAAGTCTTGGGCAGTGGTGCACTGACCATTTGGAGCATTGGGAGTTTTCCATAATATTGCTTCCCGCAGAATCTCCTAGCATGAATCCCATTGAGATGGTGTGGTTGTGAAAGACTACAGGATATTCAATATGAATGTGATTTTAAAAAAGTAAATAAATAAAATAAAATTTAATTTTATTTAATTTAATTTGTATAGCGCTTTTAACAATTAACGTTGTCGCAAAACAGCTTTACACAATCAAAAGAATTATATAAGTTTGTATGAGAAGTAAACATGTATGAGTCAAAATAATAATGATAAAAATAAAAAATAAAACTATAATAAAACAATAAAACTGTTTCAAGACAACCTTAATGTAAGTCAGATTTAATTGCTGCCAATAATAAATTCTGGTTCGAAATACTTACAGAAGAGGCATATAATAAATACATAAATAGGTTGTTTAAAGTTTTTCCAGTGGTTAAAAATCAGGGTGGACACACTGTAATGTAACTAAAAACTGCATTTACGACCCCAAAAAATAAAAGTTTTGAGATTTGAATAAGCTCAAACCATTTTTTTAAAGTTCTTTAATAATCAGCGTGGACACATTGAAATAGCTAAAAACTACAGTCTAATGCCACAAAAGACACAACAGATTTAATTTGCAAAGTGTTACAAAAAAATACAACAGTTTGTGTAATTTGTTTTCAACAAAACATCAGGTTGTCTCACAAACACACAAACAAAAATATAAACTTTTGTCTGAACAAAGACAGACATTAGTATTAGAATATACAGGTACAGTATCTCTGTCTCACACCACCTTCAACTTCAGCTTTAAAAACTCCCCTGCTCCTCCATCCTCTCACACACAGAAAACAGCCACTACTTCTTCTGCACTCCCCTCAATCAACATCTCAGATGACCAAGTAAAATGTGGTCTGAGCAGGCCCTACAAAAGCTGAAGGTCTGGATAAAATCAACCTAAGTGTCCTGACATCCTGTGCTTCTCAACTATGTGGGGTCCTAAGGCACGTCTTTAGCCTGAGTTTGTCTCTACAGAAAGTCCCTGCCTTGTGGAAAACCTCCTGCATTGTTTCTGTCCCCAAAATACCACGGCCATCTGCCCAGAATGACTACAGGCCCTTCGCTCTAATATCACATATTATGAAGGTGTTTGAGAGACTTATAATGGATACACTTCATCCCCAGGTGAAGTCCTCTCTTGACCCTCTTCCGTTTGCCTATCAGCCATTCCTTGGAGTAGATGACGCCATTACACCTGCCCCACTGAACCTACTACCACCTCGACAAACCTGGGACCAGTGTTAGGATTATGTTCTTTGACTCCTCCAGTGCCTTCAACACCATACAACTGGCAGTACTACGGGAGAAACTAAGGATCATGCAAATTGACTATCTGACCTGCCGTCCCCAGTATGTCCAATTACAAACCTGTGTCCGACACAGTGATCTGTAGCACTGGTGCTCCTCAGGGGACTGTTCTGTCTCTGTTTCTTTTCACCCTCTATACACCTGACTTTAAATATAATTCAGAATCATGCCATCTACAGAAGTTTTCTGACGACTCTGTGGTTGTGGAATGTATTAAGGACAGTGACATCTCCAAGTACCAGTCTGTGGTGGATGACTTTGTTTTCTGGTGTGTGCGTAACCACCTACAACTCAACATCAAGAAAACGAAGGAGCTGGTGGTTGACTTTAGGAAAGGTGGAACCCCTGTGACTCCTATATCTGTCCAGGGAGAGACAGTGGACATGGTCTCAGAGTATAAATACCTCGGAGTGCATCTAGATAACAAACTTGATTGGTCAGTTAACTCAATGGCACTCTTCAAGAAAGGGCCGAGCAGGTTGTACTTTCTGAGAAGCCTCAGGTCTGTCAACATCTGCAATACCAATTCTTCGGATGTTTTATGAATCTGTTGTGGCGAGTGTCGCTTGCTATGCTGTGCTCTGTTGGGGCTGCAACATGAAAGCCGCAGACAGAAACAGATTGGACAAGGTCATTAAAAGGGCCAGATCTGTCCTGGGCCTGGAGCTGGACTCTGTTGATGTTGTGGCAAGGAGGAGGATTCTTCCAAAATGCACACAATCTTGAACAATCCTTCTCACCCGCTATACAGTGTTCTCTCCGACCAGAGGAGCAAATTCAGCCAGAGACTGATTATGACCAGGTGTTCTACAGAGCACCACAGGAGATCTTTTCTCCCAATGGCCATAAAATTATATAACTCATCTCTGTAACGTTTTCACTATGGGATAGGGATTGTCAGTAGTTACTGTTCAATATTACACTATGACACTACTGTTCCCACAACTCAATGTAAGTTCCAATATCTGATTACGAGGACCATTTGTGCAATTTCTTTCTTTTCATTTACATTTCAAGTGCGATATCTGTATATTAATTTTTTTGTGCAATATGTAACTTACTGTGTGCTATATTTAATTCTAATTTCTATTTATTTCTTTTTATTTAAAAAATATTTCTTTAATTTAAAAATTTTCCCTGTCTAATAAAAATTTTCCCTTTCTTCCTGTTAAATTAATCAAAGCAACTTCCCTCTGAGATTAATAAAGTTCTTTGAATCTTGAAACTTATTAGTTCAAATCTGGTGTGTTGATTCTAGCTGTTACACAGAGAGTCTGAAAACAGGCCGAGAGCTATGGAGCATTATACCAGTAGCAAAGTACACAAGATTTAGCAACAACACATTGGACAATACATTCTATAGTTTAAATTATGTACTTAATTACAAACTACCTAACAAAAAACAAGGAATTTATCTTATGCCAACAAAAATAAAATAACAATGATATGAACTAACATATGCAATGATGCAGCTTCCAGGTGCGACCTCCCTCTGAACCGGAACTTCCTGAACTTCCTGTATATTTTCTATAGTATATTTTTGGAAAGTGTACTATAATGCAACTATTTGGAAGTATGTTTAAAGTTTAATTCCAAAAATTGGTAAAAGCATGATGGTACTATACTTTTTATATATTCACTGATGGTACAACTTTTTGCTAGTACATTTACAATGTACTATCTGAGATTTGAATATATTTGTAATACACTAAAGTTTTTTTTTTTTCACTAGGTTATATGGCTTTCCTGTAGACTTCTGTTTTAGTTTTCTATCTTTCCCAATGAGAACTGCACAGTCCAGGAAGGAAAACCTGTTGTCCTAGGTGTCCTCTCTGGTGAACTTGATATGTATGTCAATAGAGTTAATATGCTCTGTGAAGGTCTGTACTTCCTGACTCTTAATCTTCACCCAGGTGTCATCTACATATCTGAACCAATTGCAGCAATCCCCGGAAAAAGGTTAAGTGCTTTTTTTCCCCTCCATTTATAGATTGGCTCTTTATACTGTATACAAGGTCACAGGAGGCGTGGAGCCTATCCCAGAAGACTTAGGGCACGAGGCTGGGTACCTCCCCTGGATGGAGTATCAATCCATCACAGGGTGCACACACACACACACACACACACACACACACACACACACACACACACACACACACACACACACACACACACACACTACAGGCAATTTGATAATGCCAATTAGCCTAATCTGCATGTCTTTTATACGGTAAGAAGTGCAAAACAAAATAACAAAACCGAAAAACTAAATTAAATTAAAACAAAATGACAAAATGGAAAACAAAACGACAAATTAAAAAAATGTAAACAAAATAATAAAACCGAAATCAATATAACAAATCAGCAATTAAAATTACATATAAAAACAAAATAACAAAACTGAAAACAATATAACAAATCAGAAAACAGTATAACAAATCAGAAAACAAAATAACAAATTTAAAAACAAAATAACAGAACCAAAAACAATATAACAAATCAGAAAAACAAAATAACAACAACAAAAAAAAAACTGAAAACAATATAACAAATCAGAAAACAGTATAACAAATCAGAAAACAAAACAACAAATTAAAAAACAAAATAACAAAACCGAAAACAATATAACAAATCAGAAAACACAACAACATATCCAAATACAAAAACCAAATGAGAAAACACTATACATTATATGACTGTGAGCATACCTAACTGTTATCGCTCCTCTGCTGTTCTCCCCCCTCCCTCTTTCCCTCTCTCTGTTGAGCTACACATATCGTTCCTGAGCTGCTATTGATCCAGACTCCCTCTGCTCTGGACCGGTCTGACTCATCCTGGTGCCCCGCTTCTGGTTGGAGATGCCCCATGTGTCTCTTTAAGATGCGTCCGGTGTCTGGGGATGGTTCCACTGTACTATGAAGACGGTTCTGGCCTTGACTGATGTTGACAGCTGTTTCTCTGACGACTTGGCTGCAGTAGCCCCATAGTTCACGACTGGAATTTCCTACAAGTCTACCTGAGCCTCCAATAACTACCTGGACTCCATATTAACATCAATTAACATCTGTTAAAAACTGTTATACTGAACTGCCTGCCACCTAACACACAGTATGAATGCAGATCAATTACTGCTTTCTGTTTCACCCAAATGAGGATGCGTTCCCTGTTGAGTCCTGTTCCTCTCAAGGTTTCTTCCTATTGCCATCTCAGGGAGTTTTTCTTTGCCACTGCCGACCTTGGCTTGCTCATCAAGTCAAGTCAAGTCAAGTAGGCTTTTATTGTCATTCCAACCATATACAGTTAGTACACAGTGAAACGAAACAACGTTCCTCCAGGACCAGGGTGCTACATACATGCAACAACATAAATTTGCAACATACATTTTACATTAAGTTACTCTAAAAGAAGAACTATCAATATTCATACAAAGATACACAATAGACAAAGTGCACGTGCAAATGTGCAAACAAAGAGGTACATGACAGACACAACAATGTAAGACATAACAGTACTTTTTTGATGAAGGATGAATTGAGGTAGTGGGAAGAGCAGCAGTAAACAGTTTACATTTTGATAAGAGTATTGTGTGCAAATAGCAATAAATATTGTGCAAAAAAAATTGTGAGGAGCAGCACAGGTAGGTAGGTATGAGCAGATTGAGATGGATGTATATCAGTGTGATTGTGCATGTGTGTATATCAGTTAAATCCAGATGTTATTTAGTTCGTCTAAATGATTTGTGTGTGTGTGTGTGTGTGTGTGTGTGTGTGTGTGTGTGTGTGTGTGTGTGTGTGTGTGTGTATCAGTCCAGTCCCTTTGTGTTTAGGAGACGGATGGCTTGCGGATAAAAACTGTTTCTCAGTCTGGATGTGAGTGGCCGAATGCTTCGGTACCTTTTTCCAGATGGCAGGAGGGTAAAGAGTGTCTGTGAGGGGTGTGTCAGGTCAGCCACAATGCTGGTGACTTTGCGGATGCAGCGTGTGGTGTAAATGTCTTCGATAGAGGGGAGAGAGACCCCGATGATCTTCTCAGCTGTCCTCACTATCCGCTGTAGGGTCTTGCGGTCTGACATGGTACAATTCCCAAACCAGACAGTGATGCAGCTGCTTAGGATGCTCTCAATAGTTCCTCTATAGAAGGTGGTGAGGATCGGTGGTGGAAGCTGCGCCTTTCTCAGCCTTCTCAGGAAGAAAAGACGCTGTTGGGCTTTCTTATGCAGAGAGCTGGTGTTGAGGGACCAGGAGAGGTTCTCCTCCAGGTGGACGCCCAGGAATTTTGTGCTCTTGACGATCTCCACAAAAGAGCCGTCGATGCTGAGCGGAGAGTGATCGCTCCGAGTCCTCCTGAAGTCAATAACCATCTCTTTTGTCTTTTCGACGTTCAGAGACAGGTTGTTGTCTTTACACCAGTCCGTTAGCCTCTGCACTTCTTCTCTGTACACAGACTCGTCGTTCTTGCTGATGAGACCCACCATGATTGTGTCATCAGCGAACTTGATGATATGATTGGAGCTGTGTGTCGCTACACAATCATGAGTCAGCAGTGTGAACAGCAGGGCGCTGAGCACGCAGCCCTGGGGGGCCCCAGTACTCAGTGTGGTGGTGCTGGAGGTGTAGCTCCCGATCCGCACTGCTTGAGGTCTTTCGGTCAGAAAGTTCAGGATCCAGTTACAGAGGGAGGTGTTCAGGCCCAACAAGCTCAGCTTCCCGATCAGGTGTTGGGGGTTGATTGTGTTGAATGCTGAACTGAAGTCTATGTACAGCATTCTGGCGTAAGTGTCTTTCTTTTCAAGATGTGACAGTGCCAGATGGACACACCCAGTACTCAGTGTGGTGGAGATGGCGTCGTCCGTTGAACGGTTTGGACGATACGCGAACTGCAGGGGGTCTAGTGAGGGGGGCAGCAGGGTCTTGATGTGTCTCATGACGAGCCGCTCAAAGCACTTCGCGATGATGGGTGTGAGTGCAACAGGGCAGTAGTCATTGAGACAGGACACAGAAGACTTCTTCGGCACAGGGACGATGGTGGTAGATTTAAAGCATGTGGGAACGACGGCGCAGCTCAGAGAGATGTTGAATATGTCTGTGAGAACACCTGCCAGCTGTTCTGCACATTCTCTGAGCACTCTGCCTGTGATGTTGTCTGGTCCAGCAGCTTTACATGGGTTGACACTGCGTAGAGTTTTCCTCACATCAGCCGTGGTGAGACACAGCACCTGGTCGTTCGGCGGAGGGATAGTCTTCCTCGGCGTCACGTCGTTCTGCCTGTCGAACCGTGTGTAGAAGTTATTCAGCGCATCTGGAAGGGAGCCGTCACTGTCACAGGTAGGTGATGAAGTCCTGTAGTTGGTGATGGCTTGTATACCCTGCCACATGCATCGTGTGTCACCGCTGTCCCTGAAGTGCTTGTGGATTCTCTGGGCGTGTGCGCGCTTCGCCTCTCTGATGGCCCGGGACAGTTTGGCCCTTGCTGTTCT
>JAAGKR010007486.1:0-30337 GCA_011419295.1 Clarias macrocephalus | reverse complement strand
AAAAAAAAAATTTAAGAAAAGCATTAAAACAGGAATAAACGGGCCAACATTTCAACATGTACCTTAAAAAAAAAAAAACGAACTATTTTACTATGGCATTTAAAAAAAACTATATTGTATATATGTATGTTAATTGTTAACAACCATGCTACACAATCTAATGCGAGTTCTACAATGAAAGGGAGGGAAGTGGAACAGTAAGAACACATGTTGGAGAGGTGAAGAAGGTACAGGAGTTTAAGTACTTTAAGTAAGTTTAGTGTGGGAAAGAGGTAAAGAAGCGAATGCAAGCAGGTTGGAATGGTTGGAGAAAGGTGTTGGTAGTTTACAAACAGAAACAAATGATAAAACTATATAATCAACAGTTAGTACATTTTAAATTAACATTAAATTTATAAGATATAGTCTCTTATCAAAAGTCATACATAATATGCCTAAATTCTCATTCCTGCAACTGGCCTTAAATGTTGCGGTGTATGAGAATGTTGTTGCGGAGGATGAGGTGCCTCAGGATGTTTTGTTAACTATAGAGAAGCCATGATGGCCAAATTTTTTCTCAGTGCATATAACCTTAATAAAGTACATTTTCATTTAAAAAAATGTAAATATAATAATTTTTTAAAATGTTAGATAACTTCCTGTTTTGGTAATGAGAATCAAAAAGTTGTGTTAACATTCTAATAACAGAATATTTAATATTTAACTTGAGAGGTATAAAAGATGATCTTACCTGGTAGCCATCTTGAAGTAACTGTCCCATGTGCTCCCTCACTCATAATCAGACTTCATTTGCATTCTGTATGTGTGTTTAAACAGTCCTTAAAAATTGTTGCGGAGAATGAGAACATCAGGCATGGACACACAATTTTCCTACTTTTTTTAATTATAATAAATAAATATTCAGAAAATATTTTTTTCCTGTCATCTAAATAATCTAATACAACATCCATGTATTTTTTTTTTTATTATAAATTTTTATGTTTGTTTAAATTACAATAAAACACACATTCAAACACAGCTGGATGCACTGCGGTAATGAGAATTTCAGCAGTAAAATAGAAAAACACATTGTGCAAGGTAGAGAGCAGTATTGTCTATGTTCTGATGCTTTTTTATATAACAGAACTACACATTTTATATTAAAATCATTAGTGGTGAGAATCACCCACCATATTCAATTCAATTATGTTTGTATAGCGCTTTTAGTAATTGATATTGTCGCAAAGCAGTTTTACGCAATCAAAAAATCAAAATGAGGTCTCCAAACCTCCAAACATGTTACTGGGCATAAAGGCCAAACAACTCGACTTTAGTCTAATCTGGATATTGTTCCAGAACCCTTGTGCTTTGTTTAGATGCAGTTTTATCATACTCCTGTGTTCTTTTTATACAAAACATACTTTTTCAGTCTTCTTCTAATTGTGCAGTCATGGACCTTAACATTTAACATGATCAGTGAGGCATTTAGGGTGTGAGATAATATTGTGTATTTATATATATATTTTTCTGAGTATTGCATGGTCTGACCTTGTGATGAATGTGTTGGGATGTTCACTCCTGGGAAGATTGGCAACTGTCGTGAATGTTTTCCATGGTTGAATGATCTTGGTCACTATAAAATGTTAAATTAGAAATGACTTTATAACTTTGCAGATTGATCTGCAGTAACAGTTTCTTCTCTAAGGCTATTGCTTATGTCTTTCCCTCTTGGCATTGTGTTAACACACACCTAAATACTCCAGACCAGCAATGTACTAAATATTTTGCCTAAGGGGGAACAGTGTTTTTTTTTTTTTTGTTTTTTTTTTTGCCATTTTGCATTTTGTGCAAGATTTAGTAGTGGCGTGGCACCATGGGTCTCAAGAACATTAGCAAGTGCGACAATAAGAAGGAAAGGGAGCATATTCTGGGTTAACACTTTTTTTGGATGTCAAGATGCAGTCATATTGAACATTCACTGTTCGGAGAGTGCGCATGAGTGAATTGAGCACAAGTAAGCAAAAAGAAAAAAAGCTAAACTAAATCAATAATTGGTCTGTCTATACTGGCATCAAACCAGCATCAATTCTTACATTTGCACAAAGTCAGGGATTTTGTAGAATCAGAGTCAGATATGATTAATCAGATATACCAAGAAGGTTCTAATGATCATCAATTCCCTATTTCTGTTGAAAACCAAATTAAGCAAACAGCTGTGTAAGACACTTAAAACTGGGTCAAGGACCGTCGAACTCTATGGTGAGGTTGTGAAACACATTTCATGTCACTGGTCATAAACCATGGTAAGACATCGCAACAAGATACAGTAGTTAGACTGCATCAGCAACATCTCTCTCAGTGAACGATTTTAAAGCAGGCTGAGGTTTCAAGATGTACTGTTTAAGCTATTTTGAAGAAACACAAAGAAACTGCCATTGTTGAATACCATAGGCATAGTGGTTGACCAAGGAAAGACCCATCATGCTTACTTTTCTTCAACATTGGAAGATATTCAACAGTGTCATCAGCAAAGGACTAGTGGAAACCAGTGGGACCTAGGTATACATACAGTATTTACTGTCTTGAGAAATTGAGTTGGACTTTATGGATGAATTTCAGCCCAAAAGCCATACATTTATCTAAGGGGTAGGTTGTTTTTCGAAGTGCTGGACAGTAGAATAATGAGTTTGCAGCAAAGCATGGTGGAGGTTCCTTTCAAGTTCAAGGCTGCATTTCTGCCAATGGAGTTGGAGGTTTGGTCAGGATTAAGTGTGTCCTCGATGCTGAAGAAACACGGCCAGATTGCAGTACCACCGGGGAGGCATCTGATTGGTCCCCAATTAAATTTGCAGCAAGAAATGAGAAGAACAAGGAATCCTGGAAGTGATTATTTGAACCAGAGAGCCTGATCTCAACATCGTCTTTTTGAGTTTGTATGAAAAGCGAGAAGGATTAGAGGCAGCCTACATCTAAGGAAGATCTATGGTTTGTTCTCCAAGATGTAACCTACTTACTGAGTTTCTTCAAAAAATGAAAATGAGGAAATAATCCGTTTGCTTTAGGACTTAATATTGTGTATTGCCCCATTTAGCATCAATGATGGCATGCTGTCTTTTGTAATGATTGTGCATGAGGTCCTTAATTCTCTCCGGTGGTATGGATGGCCATTTTTCTTGGCAAAAAGTTCCAGTTCCTGTAAATATTTTGGTTGTTTTGCATGAACTGCACATTTGCAAGGTCCCCATAGTGGCACAATGATATTGAGGTTAGGAGACTGTGATGGCCACTCAAGAACTTTTTTTGCTGTAGCCATTGGAGGGTCAACTTGGCCTTTTGCATTGGATCATTGTCATTGGAACACCCAAGAGCGCCCATGCTCAGTTTTACAGTGGGGATGGTGTACTTTTCACCAAAAGTGCAGTGCATGGGTGAAGTAACAGCTTTCTCCTAGCAACTTAACCATGCAGGTAATTTTTGTTCAAGTACTTCCTTATTGCGCACCTTAAAACATCACCACCACCTTTTTCCAGAGCAGTCTGTATTTCTCTTGAAGTTGTTTGTCGGTTTTTCTTTGCGTCCTGAACTATTTTTCTGGCAGTAGTGGGTGAAATCTTTCTTGGTCTACCTGACCGTGGCTTAGTATCAACATAACCTTTTATTTTACACCTCAGATTTTGAACAATATTGAGTGGCAGTTTTAAGTGTTTAGATATTTGTTTATATCCCTTTCCTGCATCTTAAATTTCAACTACCTTGTTACGCAGGTCCATTGGCAGTTATTTTGTCTTCCCTATGGTGCAGTATCACATCATGAGCTGAGAAACTCACTGACTATAAATGCACAAACATTATTTACAATTACAATGAGTCACAGGTGTGGGAAATACCCTTTAAATATGTGTATCAGTCTGTGTGTTTATAATGTGGCCAAACATTCAAGGATATATAAACTTTTGATCAGGATTGAGAGCGTGATTTCAATTATCATTTGGTTTTAAAATGACAACTATGTGATAGTTTGAACGTGACCACTATCCTTAAGTAAGAAAAAAATAATTTGCATTATCAGTCATATTTTTCAAATAAATGTTTAACAATTTCTTTCAGTGTATGAAAACTTGAGGTGCTGGAGGATCATCGGGAATGTGGTGTAGTAAGTGGGTGTTAGGCCATTTTTAACTTTATTCGACAAGAATTAGTTTTGAATTTGATGAGGGCAGCTGCAGGGAGCAGAGAAGGATAGTGTGGGAGAATTTAGTAAGGCTGAAAACAAGCCATGCAGCTCCATTATGGATCAGGTGCATAGGACAAATGGTACACAAGACCTGCCTGGCATGAGTTGCAGTAGTCCTGTCTTGAAATAACAATAATGAACAAGCACCTGATTGGCCTGTGTCTAGAGAAATGGATGAATTCTTCTGATGTTATAAAGAAGAAATTGACTCAAGTCTTACAATGGTAAGCAAGAAAATTGTGTGATTTACCTCGTCAGATGTTGCTGAGAGATCCAGAAGGATGAGGACAGATGACCGTATAGCCAATCTAGCTTTGAGCTTCTCAGGAGAAAGTGGAAATGAGTAGAAATGTACAATAATATTGTGTGTCTGGTTGAACTAAGTTGCTGTAAGAAGTACATCCTTTGTTGTACCTTCAATGTTTGGGAGCTGATGTTAAGCTTCAGCTTGAGGTCCTGGTTGCCCAGGAAATGTCTCCACAATTCTAACTGGGGAGCCACACAGAGTGATTGGATTCTTTAATCTACTAGCATTTCCACTATTTTAGGACATTGAGCCCCAAGTTGTTTTGTCTGCACCAGTTGACAGGGTGGATAATCTCCAACTTTTAGGCAGACTCCTTACCTCTGAAGATAATATGAGTAAACAAGAAAGAACACAGCTTTGCAGAGAACCAGCATAAACTTGCAGTGATTAGTTTCAGTTAATATTCATATCAGACATTACAATGGAATAAAAACTTGTGATCTCAGTGATCGCGATCATGGTCTTATTGTTGGTGTCAGACTGTATTTGTTCTGTTAGTCATTTATGTACACATAAAAACATTTTGTGGACTGCCTTTGATTATGGTGTGCATTCACCATGTCACTGTTTCAACAGCTTTATGCAACATAAGAACATTTATTTCTGTTTAAAGTTGCATTCAGTTTTTTGGCCAGTTTTTTTTATTGATGAAGGGAGAATTGAACTAATTCCTTCAGTTCATCCCAAGTACTTTAAGTGTCACACTTGGGCGAGATCTCAGATGTGTAGTTCATGCAAAACCCAAGAACCTGAGACTAGTTACCAAGAAGAATGAGCAGCATTACAACCTGAGAAAAGAAAAAGGGTCTCGCCCACAACTACCACAAAAGACTGTAAGCCATCATTGATGCTAAAAGGGGCAACACAGTATTGTTGAACTAAGGGTATGCAAACTTTGACAGGGAGTATTTAATTATTTTTGTCATGTTGTGTTTAAAGTGATATTCTTTATCACCATATAGTTAAAATTGTCTAATAAACACTTTTCTTTAAAGACCAGTACACAACTTCAAAATTCTGCCTGGATGTGTAAAGCTATGAACAGAAGTGTGTATGTGGATATATACAAGAATGTTTGACAAGATTGTTTAGTATAAATAGTAATCAAACGGGTAGAGTAAACTGCCGAATACTTCTAAAAGCTAGAACTGTTACACCCGTATCTGCCAGTGTATAATACACATGTTGATTTTTGTCTTTAGCCACCACGCAGGATAATCTGGATGATAAACTCCGAAAGTTTGAGATTCGGGACATGATGGGTTTGACAGATGATCGGGATATCTCTGAGACTGTTAGTGAAACCTGGAGCACTGATGTCCTTGGTAGTGACTTTGATCCTAATATAGATGAAGACAGACTTCAGGAGATATCAGGTAAGGCATTCCAATAAGTAACTGTCTCATGAGAATACATTTTTATATTTATAAATTGTTTACTTTGTATATATGTGACTCATTGACAGTTAAGCCATAACGGAAATGGGATGGGAATGGGACTTATGCATTCTCACTTTTATTAAAGGAAATGGAATCATTTAGCTTTGCTCCGTCAATTATATTTTACAGAAAAGGATTGACTTTATTGTCAAAAGGATTGACTTTATTGTCAAAATTTTACTTCAATTAATAGGATTCAGACGCTTTTCTCAGAATAATGACCATAATCTCCAAGTTTTATCTGAGAGAAAGTCAGAATGCTGACATTAACCCTCCTATTATCTTTTGGGGTCATTTTGACCCCATTCAATGTTTGTAGTCTCAAAATAAATTATTGAAATAATTCCTTTTTGCTTCATATTCAGTGACTTTATACATAAACTAGGGTAACAATTTTAATTATGACCCCAAGGAAAACAGATGTTAGTACATTTGAAGGTAATAGGAGGGTTAATCTCAAATAAATTTATTTTAGTGGTTGTAATCCTCTTCCATAGTATTTGAACAAATAGTTGACTTTAAAGTAAAATTACTACACAATTTTCTCGTCTCACTACAGTACATACTGACTATGGATCCAGGGGCCAATTACAATGTTTAATGATGACGAATATGTTGATCTTTAAATCCGTCAATATATAGTCCAATTTGGAATTATTAAAATAGCAAGGCAAATACACTGAACATTTGTATTTGGGATAAAAAGATGAATCAAATGATAGATAATAATTTAAGCTTTATTTGCTGAAATTACATTGATGTTTCAAAGATTTTAAAACATGGCTGATCTTGCTCATTTTTTAGGTGAGCATGAGTTTTAAACTAAATAACACTCAACATTTGTTGTTGTTTTTTTTGCACTAACATTGTCAAGACACTAATCCATTTCTGTTACCAACCTGTTGCATTCTTTGTATGTGATGCTTTTCACAGCTCTGTTTGTGGTGCCTCTCAGACCGGGCAGAGGGCCTTTATTCCTGCAGGATTCAGAAAATATCTGATATAAACCCTTTTATATGCTACACACTCTAGTGTCTAGTGGATTTTATTTTGAATGGATATAATTGCCTGTGTTTCCCTATCATTTTACACACTGCACAAAATTTTGAAAAAGCACATTTTCATTTTTGATTTGAAATTACATTTTAGAATTTTTATAATGACAAAATATTCAAATCATTTGATATGGCACTCTATTTTTTATCAGGTACATCCTGTTTGCTTGAAATATCATTGAAATGTGTCTACAAATCAGATTTCACCGGCTACGATTATAATTTGTTGGGCATAGTTTGAAAAGTCACAAGTCATAAGGTAAAGTTGTTCAAGCAACTTTATGTAGATGTCCATGATCAAATTGCATCATGGCATAAATTAGCCCAGGGATATAAAACAATTTGTAAGTCTTTAAGTGGACCACATTTCCTAAGCGTCAGTAAGTATGAAATTGAGTGCGCTTGGAACAACCTTTTAAACATCCTAAAGCTGTTTTGCAAAATTGTGCATCCTGGAAAAATGGCCCTTGGTCAGGAAGGTAATAATATAAAGAACCCCACTATCACTATAAAACATCTGTCAGAGATAAAACATTTCTAGCTTCTGCAATCTGTAAAATTTTTCATGTCCCATATTTGCCATTCTTGCACAATTCAGTGATACTTCAAGTGGCACGTAACCCAGCTTTGCCAGCTTAAACGTACCAAATCCTGCATTCGCAGTGGTCCTGTCCACTCTCATTAAAATAAATAAATTAATAATGAATGATGGACAGAAATCCTGGGGAAGTGGACTTTGTGGGAACTTAAATTTGTCTTTGTGCTTTCAGTTTTTTCTCTAACATGTGCAAGAGCAAAGGACTGAATGTGAACACGTTTTTGTGTGAGAGATGCAATATGTATGCCACTTTATTTGTTTTGAATGTTGATTGTGCTTTCCCTTGTGCAAGTTTGAGACGCGCACATATCTGCGCATAAACCTGCACGAACAGACTGAGTTGAGATATTTTGGATTTGTTGTGTTTGAAAGCTGGAGAGTGCAGAGCGAATGAGCATGAGCCTGGAGCTAAGCTGAAACACCACCTGCCTCCTGAATGTTCTAAAATTTCTTGATAGCAATCCATAAACAGAGACATGTTCTATGGATTTTAAATGCAGCTGTCTCATCTTGCAAAATGTCAGACAGTTAGTCGACAGCATTATTCTTATTTCATGTCATTTTAGATGTCCTGGATGTAATTATTTTCCAGTTATGCCTTTAGTGGCTATTGTCCACCAAATGAGTTTCAATTTTGTTTAAAAGTTGAAATAAAGTCTGTTAGAAATTAGGCATGTACTGTTCTCTCCTGAAGACAAAAAAGCTCAAGCTTATGCTTCTCTTTGTTACCATGGCACAATGCATTGCCATAAAATGTGAATAATAAATTAATAAATAATCAAAAAACCCTCTCCATTAGCTCTGAGGTATGCCAGGATTGAGTTCAGTTAATTCCTGACTTGTTTGCATTTTCTGATTACTCTTTTTTTTTTTTTTTTTTTTTGACCTGAATATCATTTCTTGAATTTATGAATCTTTAAATTGTCAACTGCTTGATTGTTTTTTTTTCTATCTGATTTTTCTTTTCATTTAATTTAAATGACATTTTTATCACCTGTATTTTCTAACCTAAACTTTCAAGATTTGAATAGTTTTATTCAGATATTTGAATTGCGACCCAATATGAATAAATGTCTTAAAATTCACACTGAAAATTATTTACGTCACATTTAACAGCATGGTTCCAAAAATCCATGACACACAGATGTGAAGGGAAAAAAAACTTGTTTGTGTAATAAAGTGATAAAATAACCTATGCTGAGGGTTAAGTGGAATAATTGTCTTGCCATGTTTTCTTCTTCTTCATCTTCTTCTTCTTCTTCTTCTTATTATTATTATTATTATTATTATATAATTATAATAAATAAATAAAAAATATGCAGAATTTTATAACAAAAACTTGATTAAATTTTGCAGACTTGCTAGTCACTACTCATCAGTGCTGAATTAATGTGCTTAATGGTTAAGGGAGAAATTCTAGACTAATCATTAAGGAATTTGCAGCTTATCAAGTAGTCATGTGAACAACTGGCATTTTGGTTAAACTTGTATGAGATTACAGTGCAGAAAAGATTTATTAAATATGCATAAAATAGTACAGTGGGTACAGTCAAATGTAGTTTCGGTTAGTGAAAATTAATAATCTCTGACACGTTCACTGTTACAAGCTAACACATGAATGATTGCATATTGATTTATGTCTTGAGGTATAGTCTAATGCAGGGTTATTCAGATCCCTTACTAGAGGGCCAGTTTTCAGCATGGTTATGTAATTTTATTTATTTATTTATTTTTCTTCTCAAACTCAGCTGATTTAACTAGTTAATTAACTAACCTGTTAATTGCCAGGTAATTGGCAGATTTAGTGGACATTCTTAGTGCTGCTGGATTTGAGCAGTCCTGGTTTAACATTAATATATAATTCATGTACTTAAGAGAAGTTCATAGATTTTCTTTTATATCAAGCTTCACAATTTCCAGGCAAATTTGAAACAAATGCTACTTTGTGACTTCTAACATAGCTCACCAAACTATAATGAAATTTGCTGGCAAGTAGTAAATTATATAAATTTGGTTGATTAGTTGTTAATGTCATTACTTATATTTTCTTTTCAGGTGCTGTAGTGGAAAACATGCTGGGGAGTCTGCTTTGCTTTGCAGCACCTGGCCCTGTTCTTTTGGATCCCTGCGGTTCAACAATGTCAGAGACTACAAGTGAGGCCTGGAGTGTGGAAGTTCTGCCCAGTGACTCAGGTGAGCTTTTACCACAGAAAAGAGCATGTTTTAATGATGTAATGTTTTAAAATGTCAAATTTACAGTATCATGGTGAATACCTACAATCATTATTTTTGGGTTATATATTTTTTAGTATCACACTCTGCAGCTTTCATTACCTAATATCAGGCTCTGCACCTTTTGGTCAATACTCCATACATCACTCCATATTATTTTTAAAGAAATACAGTGGAACCTTGGATTACGAGCATAATTTGTTCTTATTCATACCACTCGGAAACCAAATAGAATTTTTCCTTAAGAAATAATAAAAACTCAAATTATTTGTTCCACAGCCCTCGTGTGTGTGTGTGTGGAATTAGCTCCTTCCCTCACCTCGTCTTACACAGTACAACTCCTCCTCCCTCCCCTGCCTCGCTTTTTAAGTTTCACAACAGACACACACACACAATGGAAACACTGTTTTAATGGGAAAAGAAAAAATTATCTCTCTAATGACACTCACGTAAGCAGATACTAACAGAAGCACTCCCGTAAAGTAAAAAAAAAAAAAAAACTATTGAATCATCACTTTATCTTTGAAAAGAATCACGGCAGATCAGAGGTTTCTGTGTAGAGCAGAGAGTGTGTCTGTATGTGTGTGTGTGAAGTCGGGGAAGGGGTTGTAAAGGCGAGAGTGTGTGTGCGTGTGTGCGCGTGTCGGTATGTGTTTGTGTGTCGGTGTCAAATTACGCACACAAAGGAGACACGCTGAAACATAGAGGGGGACGTTGATTATGCCAGTAAGAAACGTGTACTAAGGCCCAGCAGGGGAGACGATTACCCACAATTCCGCAGCGCAAGAGACAGAAAAATAATTGGCTCAGTTGTGATCACGTGACACTCGGTGTCAAAACAAGAGCGCATGCGTAAACCAAGGCTTGCTCGTTTTTCAGGTCAAAATTGATAAAAAATCTTTGTTTGTCTTGCAGAACACTCGTAAACCGCATTACTCGCAATCCGAGGTTCCACTGTGATGCAATAATCAACCAGAACATTAAAACCACCCATCTGAAATTGTGTAGCTCCCGCTTGTGCTGCTAAAAATGTGCTGTGGTATCTGTTACTAGGGTACCAGGTGTTGTCAGCAGATCCTTTGAGTTGTGAGATAGGCCCTCCAAGGATCAAATTTATTTGTCCAGCAAGTTTCAAAAAGACTTGGGTACAATAAAGATTGGCCAGCAAAGTTAACACTTTCATTTTTTGTCAGATACCTCAAACAGTTCCTGAACAACTTTGCAGTATGGCAAAGCACTTTATCCTGCTAAAAAAGGCTACTGCTGAAATATTCCATCCCTAGTTTGTGCCTTTTATTTTAAGTTTATAAAGTTACATTAAAAAAGGCACAGTGTAGAGATGGAACTAGAGGTGGAGAACATGTTCATGTTCTCGTGTCTAAATCCTTGCAACTGCTGGACACAACACACATTTATCTGGTAGTCGGTAAAACAATTTACTAAACAGATTTATTAGCTTGTATGCAAAAAAAGTCAGAAGCAAAATAAAGTACAGCAAAAGCTGTTGCTGTCACTTTGCTCATCATCTTGTCAATAGAAAATAATGACATTTGCCACATCTTATGTGAGGTGAGAGCATAGCACAACTCACCAGAAACGGGTGTAACTGTGTTAAAAGTAAATGTCTTAGTTGGAGTGTGTGCTTTTGTGGTTAGGAGAGAGAGAGAGATGGAGCACATGAGAGAGAAAAAATAATTCTAGATATAGTTCTAGACAAAAGGTCTATAACAGGGGAACTTGATTAAAATGTAATAAGGTCAGATCAATAAAATTTTCTTTGAGCCGAGAACACTTAGGATTCAGATCTCTATATATGGTCATTGTAAATCTATAAAAATAATAAGCAATTTAAAACTTTGTGTAACATTCACTAATATTTGTCAAGTTTCAGTAACTGTGTTAAAGTTGTGGACAGTTTGAAATTTGATGGTCTTTGTAACTGGTTCGACCCTTTGTGCACGGGTGGCGTCACAGACACATGGACATAAGGCAAGGTCTTACAGGAAAAGGATAGATTCATTTAGAAAAAATGGGGAAGGAAAGAGTTAAAGGATGGAAGAAGGGGAAAAAGGGGGGGAAGGATGTGAAGGTGTGCATGTGCAGGTCCGTTGGCAGTGTCCAGCTGGCATGCGGGTACATGGCTGGCGAAATGCAGCGGTGGGCAAAGTGGCAGAATAGAGCATGAGGAGGAAGTGCTTCTGCGCTCTCCCATGAGGATGGCCACAGACGGGAGTCTCCAGGACGTCTGTTGGCTGGGCGGTTTTCCCGGCTGGGTCAGGGTCCCTAACGCAGTCATCTTTTCCTCTTCAGCGGTGGGGATGCGAAGACGGGCTCTATACAGGAGTGAAGGTGCCGCGGGAGCTCGTGCAGCTCTTTCCCACGATGTAACATCACTCCACCCACGTGCTACTCACTTAGAATTCCACTGCATGGCTCTTTTCTGTGCTTCCGGGGTCCATTAATGTTAATTATCACCAGTTGGCCCGACCTGGCGTCCACGCCCCTTTGCACACTTTGCAGGGTGGTGGAAGCAACTACGTAGGGAGCCTACAGATTGAGTGAGGAGTGATAACAGATTTAGTTGCACGCCCATCAAATATAGGCGCAAATGTACAGACACCTTGTATATTTCCTTGTATTTGTATGGAATACAAACAACAATCTTTAATCAGTCTCTCTAGTGATTTTTTTATTTGCATGCTGCTGGGCTGTAAATGAATGTGAAAGGACTGATTGATCTGTTATAATGCGCTCTTGGTTCAGGTATTTTACATGCCCTCACCTCAGAAATGTGCGGGTTTGTTTGCTCCAACAACGCTTGTTTTGTCTCGTAGTGTCAGTCTCAATACTGCTTTTTATTATTGGCATGTTTTTGGAATTTGAGACATACTGGTTTTAAACTTTATGCAAGGGGAATAGACGCACATCTATCCATTCATCTTTGATCTGTCCATTCATCTTTGAAGAATCAGTTTTCATAGTCTACTTTTTCTTTTCTTGGAGTCAGCCATGCTGTGTCATACTTTCATTTCTGTTTATTCCGAGCATTCTGTCTATATATGCGTTGATTAGCTCTATTGTGTGATACATATAGCTGCGCCCATCTCAAGGGAAAATGCGCTAGAGAACTGCAATATTAAGTATTCTCATTTATCAGAAAAGCATCAGGGTCCAGATAGAATTTTCACTAGATCAAGATTGCAGTCTTCCATTTAGTGAGGCATGGTCTATAAGGTCTATCAACATTTTTAGTTGATGTTAACCATCTGCTGTGAATCTGGCTCAAAATTACATTATCAAACACTTCATGTATGATGCAGGATGGGTTTAGTTGCAAATAATGTATAGGAGCATGTAAACAAGAAACTATGTATCCAAAGATATTAAGAGATTTTAGGAAATTAATGCAATATAGACACACCAGACATCAAATGCTCATTGTAATGAAACATAAGCAGACAACCTATAAGGGCCTATGACATAGGATAAGGCCTTCAAGACATGGGACCTTGGACAGACATTTGTCAACTAACTGTCCCTTTCATGAATATACATTCAGGGGGAAAAAGAAAATACCTTGACCAGTGTGGTTCATCACTCCTTCTGCCACTGCCCGCAATCTTGGGGTAACTGTGGACAATCATCTGTCATTTTCCCCACACATTACTAACCTTTCTCGCTCTTGACGATTTCTTGTTTACAACATCAGAAAAATACATTGCCCATTTCTTTCTTCACAGGCTACTCAGGTGCTTGTTCAGTCCCTTGTTATTTCAAGATTGGACTACTACAACTCACTCTTGGCAGGTCCACCATTCGTCCTCTCCAGCTAATCTAGAATGCAGCTGCACGTCTAGTTTTCAACCTTCCCAAGCTCTCCCACACCACCCCACTTCTCCGCTTCCTGCACTGGCTTCCTTTGGCTGCCCTCATCAAATTCAAAACCCTGATGCTTGCCTACAAAGCTAAAAACGGCCCAGCACCCACTTACCTCTCAGCTCTAATCACATTACGCACCGCACTGTCCCTCCGATCCTTCAGCACTGCTTGCCTGGTCCCACCATCTTTCAGGGATCAAGGAAGACATTCATTCGGAATCTTTGCTGTTCTGGCACCTAGGTTGTGGATTGAACTTCCTCTATATGTCAGTACAGTTGAATCTTTGACACCCTTTAACAGAATAGGTCACTTAAAAGCTACACACACATTTTTACTGTCTAGAGAAAATCCACCACAGTGTTAATTGTGCAGAACCCTGCTGTCCATCAAACATATTTTATTTAATTGTAATTCTTCTACTCCATTGAGGAGTTTTTTATTCTGTTGACACTTTTAAAGAAGTCGATCCAAATTTAGTTTTAAAATTTATCTAGTTTTAATATTGAATAACAAAACTGACACTCGCCATGAATAAAGTCATAGAAGCTGGCATGGCATTAAAAGAAGAAAGAAAGACAACCTCTAAACTACGTATTTGTTTCTTCAGTACTTGGACTAACCCCTCCCCCATTTATTAAATAAAAATAATTATAATAATAATCCCTTTCCCAATTGTGTTTGACTGATGGCTATTAGTTAGTAACCTAGTAGCCCAGTGTAAGTATTTATCCAATGACGGAAACTTCAAAGCACTTTTTGTAAGTTACTCTTTAAAAAAAAAAAAGATTTTTTAATTAAAACTTTTAATACTCGCCTGTAAATAGCCATTTATCAGGTGATTTAAACATCATTACTACTAGTATAAAATAAAGTGTATAAAAGAAGTGCTGGAAAAGACTCGTTGAGAATGGTCCAATCACATGAACCCAAATATTTAAAAACAATATTGATTCGCTAAAAACAAAAGTGGGAGGGTTCGGGGCACACAGTGCTGCGCCCCAAGGATGATTTGAAAAGATCCAATTAGAGCTCAGCCTCAAATCACATGCTTTTCAAAAATGTACGTGCCTACATAGACACTCGTTTGTCCGGCGCCCCGTGTACACGACACGAACGTAATACAGTTTAGATTTTTTTAATTGCAAATAAATTATATTAAGAAATACAGCGGAATATTGTGACTAAATGACTTTATTTCATTATTTAAATAAATAATTATGTTAAATAATTACATGTTAAAGTAGCATTCTGCTCTACCTAACTTTAAGGGGGGGCGGAGCCACGTATTGACTGGCCGCCACTGAATTATAGATATATTTTTTCCAAACCCAAGCCATTCTTTTTAGAAATATCATGCAAGAAGAGCTAGCTGTTCCTGAATCCATTCAGGTAAAGGATAAATCTGTGGACAATCAGATGACTTCTGCTTTCTTACTTTTGGAGAGTAGATTGGGCAGGCACTACCACAGTTATACTCTTTCAGTGATATCAGACAGTGTACCTGCAATAATAGTTCCACAAGTTTTTTCTTTTCTCATCACAGTTTAAAGCTTACAACACACCATATCTTTTGCACACATTTTAGTCAGCATTTTTACCTTTACTAAGGTTTCAAAAAGAATGCAAGTTTGCATGGATAGCAGTAAGACTGCTTTTTATGCTACCATCATATTTGCAATCTTGTTTGCAATTCTTTGAATTTGGATGGTAGTTTTCATTTAAAGTTGATGGACAAAGCATTGAACTGACTCTACTCTGAAAAATGCCAATGTGGTCACTGACACTCAGATGTTTGTTCTGAAAAGCTAACTACCTTAAGATCAATTCTGTGGCAGGACACAGAAGGAATAGGTTTTTTACAAGTTTTAAGGACACCGATATTAATTAATAGTGTCCTTGATGCTCTCTCTTAACTGTCTCTCCATTTCAATTTCATTTAGAGAGTTTAAAAAAAAATTATGATTATGATTCCTGGATGAAATCAATAGTTGTGTTTTAAGATACAATGCATGTGTGCATGTCTGTGTGTGTGTGTGTGTGTGTGTGTGTGTGTGTGTAGAAACAGCAGATTTAAAGCAAGAGGAACGTTTACAGGAGTTAGAAAGCTGCTCAGGTGTGGGTAGCACTTCTGATGATACTGAAGTCAGAGAGGTCAGTTCCCGACCAAGCACACCTGGATTAAGCATCATCTCAGGTAACCACAAAAATTATTAAACATTTCTGATTTATACAATATTAAGCTGTCTTTAAAAAATAAAAAAAAATAAAAAAACACATCAGGTTTTGTCTGTCTTTTGCTGACTTGCTGTCAGTATCACTACTACTAATTTTGAATACTTTCAACCTTGCAAATACCTTTAAGTAGAACCTCTGGTCTCATTCCAAAATACAGCGCCCTCCACAACTATTGCCACCCCGAGTTAAGATGTATTCTTAGGCTTCTAATAAATTCATTTTTAATTTAAACAATATAGAATCACAATACAAACCTTTAATTGAAGTACAATTATTCAGTGAATCTTTGTGATATGTATTTTTTTATTTTATAATTTTTCGTTCATAACACAACCCTATAGTACCATTTAAGAAATAAATATGACGTGAGTTTATTCTGGTCACAGCAGCGAGAATTTCTACATTTACTCTGAAAAATAAAATCCTTCTTAAATCTAAAAAAAAATGTCTATGGATGGGGCCTTGTGATGTTATTCTACAGCTAAAAAATCTAACGGTTTACTTTTTTTTGCTGCATGGAATGAAGAGGTTAGACCAAGGGTCGGCAACCGGCAGCCGCATGTAGCTCTTTCGTCCCTCTGCTGAGGCTCCCTGTGGTTTTGGAAAATAATTAAGTTTTCATTTAAATTTGTTTAATTTTATTCAGATTTTTAAATGTAATTCTAAGTGTTACAAGTGATCTTGTAACATTAAAATAAAATTGTATAAATTTTTTATTGTGTCTTTTTTTCGGAGTTCAAAATGTTTTTGTTGCATGCAGAAGTAAAATTTTGTTTTCTCTGTAGCAGTTCATTGATTTCATGAATGCAACACAATATAGTTTTTTTATACATAGCATAAAAGTAAAAAACGATATATGCAGTGTTATCTTCATTTCAAATGTCAAAAGGGTTTTGTGGCTTTTTTATTTTCTGTGGTAAATGGGTCCAAATGGCTCTTCGAGTGTTTAATATGGCCAACCCCTGGGTAAGACAAAACCTTTGACATAAAATAGAAATAATATATGTTAAGTAGGGGAATCGGCACGCATCATGATAACTACAAGGTTTCTGTTCAGGACATGTCTTAACTCTTTACCGCAGAATGGTGATGCATTTATGCATTTAATTACAAGGATTTTCCAAGTAGCACAATTATAGAGTCATGCCAAACTTTAAGCATTTAGTGTAGAAACTCAACATTTCAGCACTGGGGTATGTTTATTTTTTTCTTCCTCCAGAGTAAAACACTTTCTTCAAATGTTACTGAGAACCCTGCCTCTAACACCCAACTCATATTACTAGGAATTTGTAGTTTAAACATCTTAAAATTTCCTAATCATAAATAATAAGAATCTTTGCAACTGACTGAGATGGACCAGAAAATGCAAGAACATATACAAGTTACTCAAACTAATGTATTTCCATTTTTCTGTAGGTATAAGCGCAACATCTGAAGATATCCCAAACAAGATTGAAGACCTGCGCTCAGAATGTAGCTCTGATTTTGGAGGCAAAGACTCTGTCATAAGCCCAGATGGAGAGGATTCTGTACATGGTATACATACCCAAATAGATGCAACACTTAATAAGAAAGCATGTAAAAATATAATAAGTGAGCTGCAATTTAATTGTTTTCAATAAAATGTGTTTTTTCTTTTGGCTTTGCCATTATCTGTATCTCCAGGTGCACATAGTTTGTCCTGTATGCCTGCTCAAGCTGACTCTCTGCTGGCTATGTTTGATCCTCTCTCCTCTGGTGAAGGTAATGTAAATTGCCAGCCACTTGTTAAATTATGGATGAATTATTGCCATGTCCCTGTGTATATTAAGACCTATTAAGCTATAATCTATGCTAGGACTTTAAGAAGGTTTATGTGTAGCACTGTTATACAAGGCTTATTTTTCTTGGCTAACATGTGGAGTTGTTACTATATAACAGGATATAATTAAATTTGTGTGTGTAAACCTCGTTCACCAGACAACAGCATAAAAGCATGTCAAGTCATCAACACACAACTAGCAGGGCGGTTAGTTGACCAGACTAACAGCACTAACTATTAGCAACCACGCCAGTTAGCATAAGTGCTAGCCATACTATATAGGTCCACCAAAGCTGCCCCACACCACAACAAAACTTGCCCACCCAACCTAGGTACAACAAGCTTCTGTAACATGCCAGACAGCTGACTACCATCCAGAAAGTGTCCTTGTGGTTGCAAAATCTTGGGTTTAGATACTTGCACATTGTATGTATGTCTTGGGCAAGCCCAGGCAGCAACAACAGCACCAGGCTCATGCAAACACTGTGCCTGATTCACCACAAAAAGTCTCCATCACATGCCAACCCTATAATGGAATCTCTGGTAGCAACTCATCAATTAAATTAGAAGCTTTCCATGACATTCTGTTCCAACACACCATTGAAGGCTGATTGTTTGCAATCTTCTCTAGCTGACAAGACCTACAAATCAGTAACCACCACAGTGAGGGTGCTGAAAGGGTAGCATTGGAATCTGTGGCATGGCATGGCAATGGTTTGCCTCCTAAATCATTAGTCGTATGAGGTGACATGGAGGGGATGCACAACAGCTCTTCTCAGACTCTCTCACAAAGATTGTTACATGGCTTTTCATACCATTATTATGCATATGCAACTCATCCTGGGTATCAGCTCAATAGAAACAAAATCAAAATTATGGAAATTTGCATAAAATGTGGAAAATGTGTATGAATCAAAATGATTGGATGAGTAAGCTGAGGGCAACGGTGGCAAGGAAAAACACCCTGAGATGCAGTAGGAAGAAACCTTCAGAGGAGCCAGATTCAACATGTAACCCATCCTCATTTGGGTGATAACAGATAGCAAGAATTGTGGCTAGAAGTTCATGAAGTCTTTAAGTTAATAAGGTGTCGAATTTGTTATTGGAGGCTCGGGTAGAATGTAGAAAATTTCAGTCCTGAATTATTGAGCAAATATCACAAGGCCTCAGAGAACAGCTGTCTGTATCAGCCAAGGCCAGAACCATCTTTGTGGTAAAGTGGAAGCGTCCCTGGTCAACACGCACATCCCAAGCAGACCGCACGGGGCGTCCATGCAACGATATCTCTAATCAGACGTAGGGCACCAGGATGAGTCAGACAGAATCCAGAGGTGGTCTGGATCACTGGCAGCTCAGAAGCAGCATACAGTATGTAGCTCGACAGAGAGAGATAGGAAGAGAGAAGAGGAGAAGAGAAGGAGAGATCAAAGTTAGGTATGGTCACATAATGTCAAACGATCAAGCGCGCTCACATGCGGACCGCCCCAGGAAAGGAAGACAAAGAGTCACCACTGCTGCGGAGGATAAGTTCATCCAAGATCATAGACCAGGTCAATGCCACACAGAGTTCTAGCAGCAGACACATTTTTAGAACAACTGTTAAGAGGAGAATGTGTGAATCAGGCCTTCATGGTAGAGTATCTGCTAGGAAACCACTGCTAAGGACAGGCAACAAGCAGAAGAGACATGTTTGGGCTAAAGAACACAATAAAGAACACAATAAAGAAAACTATTTGAATGAGAAGGTGTGTCCAAACTTTTGATCTGTACTGTATAAGGTGAATGTATATTTAGTGCAGAGTGCAAGCAGGGACTCGGGACTAATTACGACAGCATAACTAAAAGGGAGAGGCAGAAGGAAATACAGGCATGAGGACTCCCTGGGATGTAAAGCAACCAGTAGATATAAAATTTCACTGGGAGCCAGTGCAATGTGGATAAGATACTTTTTACTTATATCTGCTGGTTCTAGTAAGGACTTCCGCAGCTGCATTCTGGACTATCTGATGCTATTTTATGCACCTAGTTGAACAACCAGACCGTAAGGCATTACAGTAGTCCAACCTAGAGGTAATAAAAGCATGTATTATTTTTTCTGCATTGTTTAGTGACAATATAATCCTTATCTTGGCAGTGTTTTTGAGATGATGGGATTCTGTCCTGGTAATATTATCTACATGAGCTTCAAATGACGCATTGGAATCTGTAATCACACAGAGGTCTTTTACTGTTGCTTGTTTCTAGCTGCATGTTGTCTTAGTACAAGAAGTTCTGTTTTGTCAGGATTAAGCAGAAGGAAGTTAATTGACATCCAGTCTCTTGTGTCCTTCACACATTGCTCAACTTTATTAAGCTAGTTCTTCTCAACTGGTTTTTCTGAGACATAAAACTGTATATCATCAGCATAACAGTGAAAACTAATACCATGTTTACAAATGATGTTGCCCAGAGGAGGCATGTAAAGAGAAAAAAATAGTGGGCCTGAAACCGAACTCTGTGGAACAACAAACTTCACTTGAGAACAGGCAGAATAGCCACCATTTAAATTTACAAACTGATAACAATGACTCAAATAGGATCTAAGCCAGGAAAGGACAGTTCCCTTAATTCCTATATCTTTTCAATCTCTGAAGGAGAATACCATAATCAATGGTGTCAAAAGCTGCACTAAGTTCAAGTAACACAGGCGAAGAGACCCATCCCTGATCAGAGGCCAATTGGGGGTCATTTACTACTTTAACAAGTTCTGTCTTTGTGGTGTAATGAGGCCTAAATCCTGACTGATGGCAAGTGTATGCTATTGCTTCCTTGATTCCTCCCATAGACTGCTTTCTGCTGTTTGTGATGTTTTATCTTTTTGTAACAGTAAATACACTTCAAAGAAGAAACCTACGTCTCAAACTGTGAAGTGGCATTAAGAAATTTTGATTGTATAAATAATGAACCCAACAGGGCACACCCAGGCAACAGAAAACATTAGGCTTTGGTACCAAGCCATCACTAGCAGATCAGCTACCAGTAATACTCCTTTAAGTTGTGACATGGGGCCTCCATGATTTTTCCAGTGCATCCCACAGATGCTTGATTTGGATTGAGATCTGGAGCATTTGGAAGCTAAGTCAACACCTATGGTGTTAAGGAACACAATATGGTTATAGGGAACCTTAAACTTCCCTAAAAATAGTTTTTGAACTATTTTTGCTGGTTGCATTATGACGATGAAAGAGACCACTGCCAGTGCAGGCAACACCGTTTCTATGAAGTGGTGTACTTAGTCAGCACCAGTGTTCAGGTAGGTGATACATGTCAAATTAATATCCATAGGAATGGCAGGACCCAGGGTTTCCCAGCGGAACATTACCAAAGCATCACGCTGCATCTGCCGACTCGCCTTTTTCCCATAGTGCATCTTGGTGCAGTCTCTTCCATAGGTAATTGATGCACATGCACCCGGCCATCCACATGATGTAAAAGAAAATGATTAATCAGACCTGGCATGTTCCAAGGTATTCCATTGCTCAGTGGTTTAGTTCTGATGCTTATGTGCCCATTGTATCCAATTTTGTAAGTGGACATTGTTAAGCATGGGCACTCTCACAAGTCTGAGGTTTATGCATCCTCATACTCCACCAACTGCATTGCACTGTGACACTTCTGACACTTTTCTATCTGAACCAGACACTCAACAACTTCACCTTTTAAGTTTCCGCAATGTCCAACTTAGTTCATACACTATATTGGCAAAAGTATTTGCTCACCTTCCTTCACATGCATATAAACTTGACTGATATTCAATTCTCCAAAGGATTTAATATGATGTTGGATTACCCTTTGCAGCTATAACAGCTTTAACTCTTCTGGGAAGGCTTTCCACAAGGTTTAGGAGAGTGTTTATAACTTATTATTTTTGAACATTCTTCCAGAAGCTCATTTGTGTAGTCAGACACTGATGTTGGATGAGAAGGCCTGGCTTTCGGTCTCCAATCTAGTTCATCCCAAATGTGTTCTATCGGTTTGAGGTCATGACTTTGTGCAGGCCAGTCATGTTCATCCACACCAAACTCACTCAGCCATGGACCTTGTTTTGTGCACTGGTGCACAGTCATGTTTGAACAGGAAGGGGCCATTCCCAAACTGTTCTCAAAAAGTTGGCAGCATGAAATTGTCAAATGTCCTTAGGAATTCCTTTCACTGGTGCTAAGGGGCCAAGCCCAAATCTTGAAAAACAACCTTACATCATAATCCCCCACTCACCAAACTATACATTTGGGACAATGCACATCTACAGTGTCTACACTGCTCTGGAGTCCAGTGGCGCCATGCTTTTTACACCACTGCATCCAATGTTTTGCATTGCACTTGGTGATATACAGAGCTGGCCATTAAGAATGCACGCTTTTTTCTGCGAGATCCCGCAATTTGGCGCGCAAAATGTCGCGAGATCCCTCAAGCAACATTTGGGAATTTAAATAAATGTGTTGTGCTTAACTGAATATCCGCCCGATGGCACATGGAAGGACTTTATCTAAAAGCTAGACCAAGTACAATGAAGAACTGTGCATAATTAGTTAGCCTAAAACAATATTGTGTCCAATGCTGAAGCAAACATGAATTTTATTTTGTTTTACAATAATAATATTTTATGATGAATGTGCGTATATGTGCTTCATATTATGTTCATAATGATGAAAAGAGATGCCCTAAATTATGAGGCACCGTATAGGGCTTAAATCAAACTTCACTCATGCACACACACACACGTGAAACACTTGCATACACGTATATGAAACAGTCACACATTTATATATACTACTAACTGCTCACACAACTACATATGAAATGCGTGGACACACACCTATGAGACGCGTGCACATATACACAAACTCTCCGCGCACGCACATATACAGTAATTATGTATTATGTAGTAATTATTACAGATTAAAACAAGGAAAGTAGACGTGCTGAGCTCCAGTTCATTGTGATGTGGACAACAGGTCCAGGAAGGAAACGGGTTTCGTTATTCTACAAAATCTGAATATATTCAGTAAATTTATGAATTCCAAAGTATCAAATCCAACTATGAAGTCTGATTTAATTGATGCATTAAACATTTTATTTGTTTCTATTTATGTTTATTTTGCTGGCGAAATGCATTTTAGGCAGAGATGTCCGCTCAGTCTCAATTCTGCCAATTATCCCATCAGTGAAACCGGTCTGATAACTTCACACCTATCGTGAATGAAAGGTGAGAAGAGGGATTACAGTAACTGGGGGTCTGCATGTGTTCACCTTGGAGCGCACTGTCACGTTGTATTGAGCGAATAGACTAAAACAAAAACAAAATTATGTTTGCTTTAGCATTGAAGACAATATTGTTTTAGGTTAACTTTATTAAAGATTATAAATTTTCGTATTCTTTGTTGTACTTTGTCTTTTTGCATAACGCGTGTGCATCTTTAAATTTGAACAGAAAAGAATAGTGGGCTGGTAGGCACGTTATTTTTTCATGTAACTTAAACGGCTGAATGAAGTTAAATATACACAATAAATTAATAATTGCGTTTGCTTTACATTTGAGCACTTGTGTAAATAGCTTTTTCATTGTATATACTACCATATTATATATGTGTCTAATACTGTTTTATTCATATTTTACATTACATGCAGTTTGTAATTTACTTACAATTGTACTTTTAAAATATAACCTATGTATCTACAGTATAAGCATATTTAACTACTTCAGCTGTGAATGAGAAATTTGGTCTGGCTTTTACATAAAGTCCTTATTTGATATAATTTTATTATTTAATTAATTATCTTATTATAAATACAATTCTTATTCTCTATATTCTTGTCGAATATAGTCCTTCAGAGCACGCAGAGTGTCAGAAGATTCTGCTGAATCTCTTCTCACCTTTCATTCTGGATAGGTGTGAATTTATCCAACTGGGTGCGCTGTTGGCAAATACTGTAGGGGGGTTTTAGATTAATTAACAAGACAGAGTGGACTTCTCTGCCCAAATTTTATTTCCCCAGCAAATTAAATCAGACTCTTCATAGTTGGAGTTGACACTTGAATTGTAATTGTAATTGTAATTCACGAATTTACTGAATAGTTTCAAATGCAGATTGACCTGTATATCAACTTAATAACTAGCGAATGCTTTAGTAAAGGGCTCCAAAACAGCGGCAATATGAATGACAAGGGAATATTACAGAATGTGCGAGTTGACGTCCATGCACCGATCACTAACCATTAAAATTTTGGATTTGAATTAAAATGCCACATCCGTAAATACATTTCACACACACACACAAGTTGCTTTCTTTTTCTCTTTCGTTCGCTGCCTTTCTTTCCATCATAGATGTTAATTATTTTATCTGTCGATCCACATAGATGACCAAGTGACGAACTTTACAGGGCAACTTTGAAATGATAATTCTCATATCCGTAGGGGTGATAGTCCTACTGAATAGACTGTTAAACTTTGTATTATGGCAAAAAAAAAAGCAGCTAAGTAAAGAAAAACGAGTGGCCATCATTACTTTAAGAAATGAAGGTCAGTCAGTACGAAATATTCGGAAAACGTGTTCCCAAGTGCAGTCACAAAAACCATCAAGCGCTACAAAGAAACTGGCTCACATGCGGACCACCCCAGGAAAGGAAGACCAAGAGTCACCTCTCCTGCGGAGGATAAGTTCATCCGAGTCACCAGCCTCAGAAATCGCAGGTTAACAGCAGCTCAAATTAGAGACCAGGTCAATGCCACACAGAGTTCTAACATCTCTAGAACAACTGTTAAGAGGAGACTGTGTGAATCAGGCCTTCATGGTAGAATATCTCCTAGGAAACCACTGCTAAGGACAGGCAACAAGCAAAAGAGGCTTGTTTGGGCTAAAGAACACAATAAAGAAAACTCTTTGAATGAGAAGGTGTGTCCAAACTTTTGGTCTGTACTGTAAGTGCTGCAGTGCAGTGAGCATTGAATCTCATAAGGAAACTCAGCAAATTCAGGAATTTCCTGAAGCATCTCGTCATGCCAGTATTATTGGAAGCCATTAGGACCATCCAGATAAAAATCTTTCTCGTCCGAGAATAAAAAATTTTCCATCTTTCAATGTCCCATGTTTGGTGCTCCCTTGCAAATTCCAAAATGGGCAAGTTTGTGGTGTGGGAGGAGACATTGCAGCCCAATAACCGTAAGACGGCATCTGCAAGAGAAGGGCTTAAAGAAGCAGTCAACATCAGTAAGAGCCTTAATTTGGGTTGAGTATCGGTCTGTCTTCATGGATAGCCCGTCGGATCCTTCGGCTCAATACAGGTGAAATTTTGGGTCTACCTCTTGATTTTTTTTTTTGTCCCATAACTCTCAGGATCTTTTAAGAAATTTTAAATGAGCCCTTGCTTGTGCAGCTAAGCAATCCTGCCACATTCAAAAACAGAATGCCTTTTTGCTTTTGCCATCAGGAGATCATGACAGTGTGACTGTCTGAAGAACAAAGCCATATTTTGCATTAATTTTTAAAGGCTATGGTCTTAAATCATCATCAGCTGATGACCAGTTCGAGTTTAAATTTTCAATAAATTGCCTACTCTCTTATTTTTTGACTCTTGATCTTGTTTCTTCTTGTAGCATTTTTGAAGAAATACTTACTGTACAACCTGGTAACGATCCACCAGTACGAAGTGTAAAAAGGGCCTTCTTGTTTTCCTAAGGAATTTTTTTTTTCCACCCTTTTCGACTTTTTGGGGGTCTTAACATGCTCAAATCTCATGAAACTTAGCAGACAGATTGGAATCTTTCTGCTGCCATCAGGATGCCCGAGAGTCTCGTGGCCCAGGGCCCCCACACGAGATTTTGCTGCCTAGCTCATACACACTTTCACGTAGGCACACGAAACTCGGTACACATTTTAGAGCTCATCGAGCCGAACAACTTTCGCACTGCATGTTCTGGGCTAAACTCAACAGGAGGCCGGTTATTTTGGGTTGTTTGCAAAAACACACCGGATGGATTTTGATATATTCCTCCTAGAGAATTTATACGATCGCCACCAAACCGGCCGAAGAGATCTAAAGACAGTGAGGATGCAAAATTGCAGAGGGATTTTTGATATCTCAAACGGGCCAGCCGTGATAATGTCTTAAACTTGCACCGAAAAATTATTAATAACTTTCTGTGTGGCATTATATTCAGTGAGGCCTTCAGTGACATCACTTTCAGTGACATCACATTCAGGAACATCATAGGGTGAGGCTTATTTTCCAGCACCTGCGGCCTATTGTACACACATACACATCACAGATGTTAACATGCACATGCACATGCGGTGGCGATGGCACAGGGTGCTTGGGCCCGTCATCGTTGCTTGCAACTATATTTAGTATTATAATTGTACAATGTTGAAAATAATAAAAGTAAAGAAAAACCCCTGAAGGTGCAGGTGTACAAACTTTTGCCTGTGTGCACGCACATGTTTGAAACTCGTGTATCGTAGATTCCTTACATGTAAAATTAAATGTTTCAAGGGTTTGCTGTGTGAACCATTGAAGTACTTTAATCATTGTGGAAATTAATGTGTACACCTGTATGGTAAAGATTGGCACACTCAAAATGGTGCAACTCTTGTTGTCAGCCCTTTGATCAGGTTTCAAGTAGTGCTTGTGCTTTGTAGTTACCCCAAGGTTAGTGGAAGTAAACGGCCAGCTCTTTTCAGAGAGTCTGTATAGTTCGCTGTTCCATTTTGTACTGACATCCTGTATTAGTTTTGGTGTTCCCATGTATGTGCCACAGTTTTACTCAAAATTATTCATACCCTTGATATTTTTATATTTTTGTGTTTGAGTTGTCTTTTGTGATAAATATTTTATATACATTCATATGTTTAATATGTGACAAACCACTCAAGAAATATGACAATTTCTGGGGTTTTATTGACAAATATTTAAAAATCACCATATTCAGAATTATTTATTTATATTACAATGTTTTAATGATCAATAGAAAAGCCTTTGTTTTTAATGTTTCCCCACTCTATCTTTGCAAAAGCCTCCAGTTGTTGGAGAGTGAAAGGCTCCCTAGCCCTGACCTGAATCTTCAAAACTCTCCACAAATTCTCAATTGGGTACAGGTCAGGGCTCTGACTTGGCCACTCCAGAACATTTATGTTGTTGTCCGTGAACCACTGCTTGACCACTTGCGCCGGATGCTTTGAGTCATTATCCTCTGTCAGTCTTGACATAGTCCTCCTTTTTCATGATAACATTTATGTTACCAAGGTTACCTGTACCACTGGCAGTGAAGCATCATCATAGCATGATGTGACCACCACCATTCTTGAATTTAGATGGGTATTCTTAGGATTGAAGGCTTCTCCTTTCTTACTCCAAACATACGCAACATCCATATGTCCAAAATGCTCCAGTTAATCACATCTGACCAGAGGATGGATGACCAGATGTTCGGATCTCTATCTATACATCCCCTCACAAAGGACACGCATCCCAGTGGATCTTGATACCATCTCCCCTGCTTAGTTGACGGTGTCTATTAGAGCTTTGGTGGTGATATTGGGGTGGTTGTTCATTCTAGGGACAAAGTTATTTTGTGCTTCCTTTCACCCCCATCCAGGTTTTTGATAGTGTTTAACATCCTGAACCTTGTGATGATGCTCTGTATGGTTGATACAGAGATATCCAGTTCTTTCGAAATTGCCCTGTAGCCTCTGCCTCCACTATGGTCATTGACAACATGCATCCGAAGATCATGACTGAGTTCTTTCTTCTTGGCCATGGTGACGGTGACTGAGAATAATGACAGCTTTGCCCCTAATTATACTTTTCAGATCAGGTGTTTCCATTAAACATTATTAGGGCTTAATTAATTACACCTAAATTAATGAAATTGATTATAGTCACTGTAGTATGAAACCAGTGACACTTTCACAATTTTTTTTTTTTCCTGACATTGGGAATAGAATATGATTAATTTTTAACAGGCTCAAAAGAGAATCTCTGGCCTTCGACCTTCTACCTCAATCTGTCCATTCCTTCACAAAAAAAACATCACCTTTGTCCCCACTAAAGACTAAATCTGGTGCAGAAGAGCAGGCAGAATTCGCCATCCTTCTTAATATTACTGGAAAACGTCTTGGACTGTGTACTTTTGTCATAAGCGGTGTGACTGTACACCACTATTTAGTGGAGTTTCATTTTATTTACGTGTACAAAACTGTGTGAAAGAGAGAGTGCAAGACCATACTAATGAAAAGAGCAAATAAGAAACGCACTGGAGTAGTATGCATTGTAGGAAATGCGTATTTACACATAAATGCACACGTGTCTAAATACACATTTCCTACAACGCATACTAATCCAATGTGTTTCTTATTTGTGAAGGCACCACACGCAACAAACACACAATATCTCTATGGCAAACACTGTGATGTATACACACATCTCAAATCTGTATTACTTGCGTAAAAGGATGCACATTGCATTATAGTGCTTTTGTAGGAGACACGTTTATATACAGGGTGGGCCACTTATATGGATACACCTTAATAAAATGGGAATGGTTGGTGATATTAACGTCCTGTTTGTGGCACATTAGTATATGTGAGGGGGCAAACTTTTCAAGATGGGTGGTGACCATGGTGGCCATTTTGAAGTCAGCCATCTTGGATACAACTTTTGTTTTTTCAATAGGAAGAGGGTCATGTGACACATCCTACTGATTGGGAATTTCATGCGTCCACATTTTGGCAAATCCAACACTGAACCAGTTTCACGAAACTTAGCAAGCAGTTTGCTAACTGTAGCATGGGAGATGGGTGGTCTCGTAGGGTGTCTTGCATTGAAATCTGCTGCAATGACCCGGTTACTGCGTTCACCAGATATCAACACAATTTCGATCCGCTCATCACGTGTTAACCTCTTCGACATGTCAATGGTTGTGAACAAAGAGAAACTTGTAAATAACCCATGAAAGAATAAAGTTACGTTAAAACCAAGCACACCATTGTTTTTCTTGTGAAATTCCCAATAAGTTTGATGTGTCGCATGACCCTCTTCCTATTGAAAAAACAAAAGTTGGATCCAAGATGGCCGACTTCAAAATGGCCACCATGGTCTCCACCCATCTTGAAAAGTTTGCCCCCTCACATATACTAATGTGCCACAAATAGGCCTCCCACCCTGTAGTTTGTGCAAATGCAATGTCTCCCCTTATGATGGCACTGCACGCGACAGTGATCTCTAAGCAGACATGGCTTGTATATATCTGCAGTTTCATAAAATAGGGACATGTGTATTAGTAGGGCTGTCGCATTTCCCTATATGTCAAGTTTTAATTATATAGTATTTTATTAATACTATATAGTACTTGATGAGTAATTAAGGCAACAGTGCCCTCTTGAGGGGAGAAATTATCGTTGCATTCTCTCTGTGAACATGCAGATAAAACTTTTTGTGCCTTTTTTTTTTTATTTTTTTAATGAAAATAGAAAATATACATCATGCTGTTTCATTGTAGTTGATTCATTACAAAGTTAAATCACTGTCATTGCCACAATCATTGTTGTGAATTCATGTTCTGTTTGATCACTCAGGATCATCCTGGGAAAAGTTGGTCAGCTATGGTGAATGAACATAAGTTGCATACATGCATAGAATTTTCTAAACTGTAATGATTCATATTTCTCAGTTAAACAAAGAAACTAGGCATGAAGAGAAGATAAACTCTTTCTGATACAGTAACTTAAGTGCACTAATTATCATTTGTGTTCACCTTTCTCTGAACCATGTAAAGGGCCACTGCTTATCAATTTATTATTTTTATTTATATAGCGCTTTTAACAATTGACATTGTCGCAAAGCAGCTTTACACAATAAAAAGAAGTAAGTCTGTATGCAAAGTGTATGAATCAAAATGATAATATTGTCCCTGATGAGCAAGCCGAGGGCGACGGTGGCAAGGAAAAACTCTCTGGGATGATAATAGGAAGAAACCTTGAGAGGAACCAGACTCAACAGGGAACCCATCCTCATCTGGGTGATAACGGATAGCAGGGATTGATCAGCATAATAATGTGTACTGGAAGTTCAGTGTAACAGGAGATGTGTTAAAATTAAAAGGAGTCCAGTTTGTTCCTGGAGGCTCAGGTAGACTGTAGGAGATTCCAGTCCTGAGCTATCGAACAACTGAAGTCACAGGTCCCCAGAGCATCAATTGATGATAGGACAGTCTTAATGGAAACCATCCCCAGCCACCATACGAATTTAGGCAGACCACACGGGGCATCCATGCGACGAGATCTCCAACCAGAAGCAGGACTCCAGGACGGGTTAGACGGGTCCAGAGGGCAGAGGGGTCTGGATCACTGGCAACTCAGGAGCGAACATGTATAGCTCGACAGAGAGAGGGAAAGGAGAGAGAGAGAGAGAGAGAGAGAACAGAAAATAAGGAGAGATGGCAGTTGGGTATGGTCACAGTCAACATGTATAAGGTGAATGTATATTAGTGCAAGCAGGGACTCCGGCAGGACTAACTATAACAGCATAACTAAAAGGGAGAGCC
>JAAGKR010007485.1:13237-36441 GCA_011419295.1 Clarias macrocephalus | reverse complement strand
CACACACCCCCACACACACACACACCCCCACACACACACACACCCCCACACACACACACACCCCCACACACACACACACCCCCACACACACACAGAGAGAGAGAGAGAGAGAGAGAGAGTGGCTCCCTGCACTGAACAGATATTGTTTAACTGTCCTTGTTTTCATGTAACACGTGTTTGCTCCTCTGTTACTCCTACAGAAGTTCTCAGAGAGTTTAAGATGAGAGAGAAATCAGACAGATGAATGAAATTAACCTTTGATCCAGTATCTGCAGGAGTGTGTGGAGTTTTTCCTCTGGAGCTCCGTCTGGACTCTGACTTCATTCTGAGAGCTGTAAAGAATCAGGAGACTGGAAGAGAAACCCAGAGATTGATGAGTCCCGAATCTGCACTAGCTGTTCCCCGAGCAGCTCAGGTGGGAAGTTTCACTTGAACTCACCTTTACTGATCCGACAGAGGAGCCCGCGCGTTTCTGCTCCGTTTATTGGCGGTTCGCAAACAAGCGTCGAAGCGCCACCAGCGCCACCTGCTGGGCTGGAGGGTGGAGCAGAACACTTCACGGGGGAAAGATGAACAATTCATTGAAGATATTTCTTAAAAAAAAAAAAAAAAACATACATCAGGAGACCAGGTGGTCAGCACGATGTTTCTCACCTGCATGAGATTACCTGGTGTGATCTCATGTCCTGCTTCTTTAATTCTCTTCCTTTATTTATAACAAGCGGTGGGATACAAACTGAAAGTAATAACTTACCATATAAATAAAAAATCTATATTATATATAATAACTTAAATAATTAATTAGAAGTTATTGCTTTAAAAACATATAATAACATAAATCTATATCCATAAATAAACACAAAAAGGTGTAAATTTGTACAAATCAGAATGAGGCTCTTAACACTTTACAGTTATTTAACAGAACAGAATTACGTTCATCACATTTATTTGCTCTGATATTTAAACATAAAATGATGTGCAAGATCATCTTCTTTTGCAATCAGTGCAGATATTTGAAAGTCTAGTTTATTTATTTATTTATTTATTGGAGGTGCAGCATTTAGTTAGTTAGTTAGTTAGTTAGTTAGTTAGTTAGACAGTTCAGTATTTATTTTATTTGGAAGATCAGCCTTTATTTATTTATTTATTTATTTGGAAGATCAGCCTTTATTTATTTATTTATTTATTTGGAAGATCAGCCTTTATTTATTTATTTATTTATTTATTGGAAGATCAGCCTTTATTTATTTATTTATTTATTTGGAAGATCAGCCTTTATTTATTTATTTATTTATTTATTTGGAAGATCAGTATTTATTTATTAATTTATTTATTTGGAAGATCGGCCTTTATTTATTTATTTATTTATTTGGAAGATCAGTATTTATTTATTTATTTATTTGGAAGATCAGCCTTTATTTATTTATTTATTTATTTGGAAGATCAGCCTTTATTTATTTATTTATTTATTTGGAAGATCAGCCTTTATTTATTTATTTATTTATTTATTTATTTGGAAGATCAGTATTTCTTTATTTATTTATTTATTTATTTGGAAGATCAGCCTTTATTTATTTATTTATTTATTTATTTGGAAGATCAGTATTTATTTATTAATTTATTTATTTATTTGGAAGATCGGCCTTTATTTATTTATTTATTTATTTGGAAGATCGGTATTTATTTATTTATTTATTTATTTATTTGGAAGATCAGCCTTTATTTATTTATTTATTTATTTGGAAGATCAGTATTTATTTATTTATTTATTTATTTGGAAGATCAGCCTTTATTTATTTATTTATTTATTTGGAAGATCAGTATTTATTTATTTATTTATTTATTTATTTATTTATTTGGAAGATCAGCCTTTATTTATTTATTTATTTATTTGGAAGATCAGTATTTATTTATTTATTTATTTATTTGGAAGATCAGCCTTTATTTATTTATTTATTTATTTGGAAGATCAGTATTTATTTATTTATTTATTTATTTATTTATTTATTTGGAAGATCAGCCTTTATTTATTTATTTATTTATTTGGAAGATCAGTATTTATTTATTTATTTATTTATTTGGAAGATCAGCCTTTATTTATTTATTTATTTATTTGGAAGATCAGTATTTATTTATTTATTTATTTATTTATTTATTTATTTGGAAGATCAGCCTTTATTTATTTATTTATTTATTTGGAAGATCAGTATTTATTTATTTATTTATTTATTTGGAAGATCAGCCTTTATTTATTTATTTATTTATTTGGAAGATCAGTATTTATTTATTAATTTATTTATTTATTTGGAAGATCGGCCTTTATTTATTTATTTATTTATTTATTTATTTGGAAGATCAGCCTTTATTTATTTATTTATTTATTTGGAAGATCAGTATTTATTTATTTATTTATTTATTTATTTATTTGGAAGATCAGCCTTTATTTATTTATTTATTTATTTGGAAGATCAGTATTTATTTATTAATTTATTTATTTATTTGGACGTTCAGCCTTTATTTATTTATTTATTTACTTATTTGGAAGTTCAGCTTTCATTTTATTTATTTATTGATTTATTTGGAAGTTCAGCCTTTATTTTTTTTTAGCTATTTATGTTTAGCCCTTTATTTGTCACACATTACTGCACAGTTAAATGTTTTATTCTTTGAATATCCCAATTTTCGTTAGTGGGCGGGGTCAGAGCACAGGGTCAGCTATTTTTTACGCCGCCCCTGGAGCAGACGCCTTCAGTATTGTTTTACAGTGTAGAAAGAAATGGACATCAGGTAGGATAGATTTTGAAAATTATGCTGTAAACTTTAGAACTGTAAAAAAAAAAAAGTTACATTTCGCTTTTTATTTGGCTGAATCTGAGCAGAAAGTGAAGCTCTATTCACTTTAACCAAACTTAAAAATAAAATAAAAAACTGACACGTAAATTTGTTTATTATCACACAGGGTGTTTAATTTACAGTACTTTGAATGTTCTCCTCCTCTTTTCCACCAGAGGGCGCTCCAGAGCTACCTTTATTCTTTATTAACATTACTGCATATCCATATCTTGCTGGTGCCCTTAATGTTCAGTAATTTAGCTATCCATCTGGATATACCATAATCAGCATGTACATAGTACATCATGCAAATAAGAACAGTGTATTTCTATTATTATGTAACTTTATCTTTCTAAAGCACCTTAGTTCTTACCTCTCCCCTCGCCCCCCCCCATTGTACTTTTAAAACACTTATAAAAAACTTTTTACAGTATTTTCTCATACTCTTTTAAAAGTCAGTTTTAATTTAACCCTTTAATAAATTAATCTATATTTTATCTATAATTAATCATATACAGTTAAACCTTAGATTGTGAGCATATTGCATAAGAAGCATGCTTGTATATCAAGTCACTTGTAAATCAAAGCAAATTTCCCCCAAATATTCATATATAAATATTCAAAATCCTCTTTTGAGGATTTTCCTGAAATGTGACATTGTGTTGTCGTTAAACAGTAAACAGTGTTGTTCCCACACTGCTACAGACATTTTAACACTTTTGCTTCATTTGGGCTGTTGTTGCAGAACAGTTACTAAAGAACAATCACTACACTTGGAGACTATAAAATGCTTTACACACACATATACACAGTGTTATAGTAAACAGTACACACACACGGATGTTGACTATACATGTGAGGCACGCACACTGAGACTGGGCAGTGGAGACGATTACCCACAATCATACAGTGGGGGAGAGAGAAGAACCATTGGCTCAGTTGTGATTATGTGATGTTCAGCAGACAAAGCGTATACGCATTACAGTACTCGTATATCAAGACCTCCCTCGCTATTTTTAAATTTATTTAAAAATGTATTTCGTCTTGCAAAATGCTCGCAGACCAAGTTACTCACAATCTGAGGTTCCACTGTATTTATATTATCAGATTTATCTCAGATCTAATTTACATTTCACATTTGAAGGGTTTATATTTGCAGGTAATGCCAGGGGCTCCAGGAGAGCCGATGTCACATGATCCAAACCAGAATTATTATATCTCCTGTGTGTTGAATAAATAATAATAATAATAATAATAATAATAATATGTAGACAGTGACATGGTTTATGTCAGCTACATTTCTGAGTGTGTGAGGGGACAAACCTCTGCCGAAAGAGTGCACCAAAAGACAATTAATACACAGCACCATTAGTGGTCTGGAGGAGTGTGTGCCCCGCTTTCCCATAATCCCCTTCTCTGCTCCATGTTTCCATGATACAAATACACACATACTGTATATGTTAATACAGAGGTGTTCAGAGGTAGACAATCACAGCAACCAGAATCAGGAGGAGTAGCAGGAGGTAGAGGTGACCTGATTAATACACACACACGAAATATATATATATAGTGCAAAATGCATTATAGAAACATCATACACACATGCAGAGGTTACTGACCGGAGTGAGTGGAGGCCAAAGTTGCAGCAGACACACTTGAGACATTTGTAACTATAAAACACACAGAGAAAGAGAGAGAGTGAGTTTGTTCCATTGTGTATTTACTGTAATCAGTGCTTTTCCTTTTTTTGAGAAATTGCGATTATTATTAGATTTAAAGGTCTGATGAAGTCGTGACACTATACACTTCTTCACTACATCATATAACCTTAATCTACAGCTTTATTTTAACTCATAAAACTATTTACACTAAATTGGTAAGTTATTAATTGTTTAACCAAATGTACTCTGGTATCACGCTGTGATTTAACTGATGATCATTAATGTGGACTTTTACTCCTGAATGAAAATAACACCATTAACTCATAACTTAGCATATATGTGTATATATACAGTATATATACAGTATATATACAGTATATATAAAGCAATAAACTTATTACTCTATACCCCAGTTCTGCTGCGTCAGGTTTTGGGGTAATGATGGTTGATTATTTTCCTCTAACTGTACAATGCAGATTGTTTAACTAACATTACAGATGCTTTATTATTCATGCCAATATTTATCATTTAAGATAATGCAATAATGTAAGGTATACACACACACACACACACACACACACACACACACACACACACACACACACTGACCTCTGTAGAGAGCCTGGTACTGATACTGAAAAACAAAAGAGAAAAGAAAGTAAATTGTATTGATGAGACTGTTATTCTGTAGCACGCAGCACTGAGGCTGTTTATTAATGAAAGCTGTAAGATATTTACTTTGAGTTTGCTATAAAACATGTTTTTATTTATTAAGAAGATGAAGCTAATCTTTGGTTGGAGAGCTGTGGTTGGAAATTTAACATTCTACATTTCAGCATTGCAGCTTTAACACACTTCCTGTGAGCCGTGTAGAGAGGAGGCTCCTGATTGGCTGAGCGAGTAATGGTGTGTTTTGGTGTAAAACTCGCATCACATCTGTGCAGAGGTGTGTCCACATCATGTATAACTTTATAAACAATTGAGTGGAGTGTGTTGGAGACCTCAAGTAATGGTCCCTACATCTTTCACTTGACCCTTAAACCTTCAGGACTTACATATGGGTTGGTACAGGTGATCTTGAGCAGAAGCTTGTCCATGCAGTACATAGTGCTCAGGTTTGTTGGATTTGCACTCAGTGAGGAGTGAGCCAAGAGAAGTTCATCCTACATGGAGTGCAAAGAGGAAGAAAATATTATTTAACTCTGATTGTGCATGATCACTGTCGTAATGTTCATCACAACAATTATAGTACAAGTTCTTAATATTTTACAGAGAGGATTATTTTTAAACACAATTGCTTAACATAAAAAAATATGGCAGGAAGACTGGGACAATGATGATGATGATCATGATGATGATGACGATAATGATGACATTTGCTCAAAGTACAGAAACAAGTACAGGGAAGGTGTGGTGCAGAAACAGCACAGAGTCTTAGCATAGTATTCAAACACCCAACTGTAGAATGTGAATACTGTGGGCAAATGGAGAGAGTAACACATATACTGATAAACTGCATTGAATACAACAGAGACAGACAGAAACAAGGAGAAACCAGGGAATAAACTGGCCTAGAAATGACAGTAGAAAATATTCTCAGGAAAATGGAAAATATTTAATAACCTGATTAAGTAGCTAAACAAAACTGTTATGGCACATAGAATCTAATATAGCTACTTTCCTCTCTGATGAAAAGGAATTCTGTTGTGGCTTTCTGGATACCTGACCCTGTACTGTGTACTGGAATTTGATTGTGTCTGAACCTCTTTGATTTTTGCGATCATTGCATTTCATTTTTATAATAAATACTGCAAAAAACTAACAGAGAATCTGTACACATTGTGAGCTACACACACAATACACACCCCAGTCTGATCCGTCCAAAACACCACCAGATTAGACAATAACATTTCTGTAAATTCACAGCTCTTATCCCAAACGTCTCCTCTCTGAGCAGCATCTATGGAGCTGCAGCTATGCTCTTCATCATATGAGAAACATTAATCCCCTCTAATCTAATCTAATCTAATCTAATCTAATCTAATATAATCTAATCTAATATAATATAATATAATATAATATAAGTGGGTATAGAAGAGAATCACCCACTTTAAAATAAACTCATTTTGTTGCTTTGCAGCCTGAAATGAAGACAGATACAGTGGGTGTTTTATCCAGGTGCAACGTTTAACATCCATTTGAAAGATGTACCAGCAACATGTCAGAAAAAAGGAAGAAAAAAAACACAACAACAACAACAACAACAACAACAAAAAACTGATTTGGAAAAGGGGGGGGGTTGTCCTCACCAGTGTATATACAGCAGCTTCACAGTCTTCGTGCCTTGAATTTGGATACATTTGGGGGAGCAGTGGATAAGAACAGCTCCCGGAGTTGCAAATATTTGTACAATTCCAAGAGAAAATGGTTAAATTCTGAGAAATACACAACACAGATCATTAAACATGTTCCGTGTACTGGGACCTGGTTATCTGGACTAATAAATTCATAAAGAAGAAGATGATGATGATGATGATGATGATGATGATGATGATAAACAGTTGTGCTGGAAAATATTGATACAAAAATAAATTAAATTTCTTGAATTTGATACGTATGTTCTGTATTTCACACGTAAGATCAGGTTGGATTCTCCAGTGATGAACCTAAGTGATGAGGGTGTACAAGTCAGCGTACAGATTGGTGTAAAGTGCATAGGACCAGGTTATATTAGGTCATGTTTTCCAGGATTTTAAATAACCTTCCCCTGATTATAGTGTAACGTTAAAGGATATATTAGGATATATATTATATTAGGATATATATGTATATACGTCATACTTACAGATGAACTTGGAGACTCAGATGCGAATGCTAATCCAACTTTGCTAACAATGTATAACACTGCTAGCATCATTATCCCACTAATCCTCCTCATCTTCAACTCTGCAGAACAGAACAAAAGCATTGTGTCAGTGATATTCATAACGTGGACTAGATTTCTGAGATGTGAGAGAGATGCTGACTGATATCCCCTCTGCCTATCTGAGGTGTCCCAGAGATCCTGTAGAGGATAACGATGTGCATATTTACTGACCTGACTTTAATTTCAGTCTAATTTAAGTCTCTCTGAGTGTGAATGAGTCAAATAGAGACGTGTTTTCAGGTTCGGGGTGGTGACCTGATTAAATAACTCATTCGTAAACTTTCATTCTGAATGCCTCGATGTTTCTAAAAAATTTAAAACACTTCTGTCATGTAAGTTACATACAGGCAAGTTTAACATCACCCTTCTATATATTCTTAAAACTACTTAGAATAGTTTCAGTGAGGATACCTAAAGCAAACTGACATCTGGATCCATCACCATTTCAGTAACTAAACAAAAACAAATCTAGGTCAAAGTATATTCATATTCTAAATCACTGGTCTCACTGGTCTCACTGGTCAGTCATGAACAGGAAGCTGAAGCTGCAGGGGGCACAGAACCACAAACAGTGACCAGCTGAAGCCTCCTCTGTGTAATCTCACTCATGCTGAGGCAGGCAGTCAGAATTCAGCACCACCCTCACCAACCTGCCATGTGCTATACAGTCCAGTGGTATGATGTTGTGGGGAATGTTTTATTGGCACACTTTAATACAAATCAATACTGGTTTGAACCCACAGCCTGTCTGAGTATTCTTGCTTGTGGACATGTGTGTCACTTCAGGCCCACAATTCACCACAGTGTGATGAAGCATCATGCCACAAACCAAGCATCATCTCAGATTGGTTTCATGAACATAACAGTGTGGTTACCGTTCTTACAGGTCGGAATCCAGGAGAACCCATTGGGGACGTGGTAGAACTGGAGATTTACATCATGGAAGCTCTGCAGAAGTGTAGTGTAGTGTTCCTCGTGAAACCCACCAAGCATGAGGAGACAGACCCACACACACAGACCCAATGTGGGAATCGAACCCGGATCCTGGAGGTGCCAACAGTCAGCTAACAACAGTTAACCACTAAGCCACCGTGCTGCCTATAGAGCTGCGTTTATAAACGTTACACGTAGCCGGAGCAGACTTAGGATTGATCTCTCAGGACTCTCTGCACTGCAACTTGTATTTAATTGGCTATTTCACTTCATTCTTCATTCATATTCCTACACACACTGTATTATACTTTCTTTTTCCTCAGTTCCCAGTATGTCTTGTTGCTTTGTCACTGAATGTGATCAGTGAGAGTTCTGTGTATTCAAAGCCAAAACCCATTTTCTGTTTCTGTTTCAACTCTAAACTGTTTCACATGATAAGATGTTTGTTACTGTATGTAACCGCTCTAACGTCTGCTGTAACACTGGTACTGGACTGAAAGGACTGGGCCATTTTACTCCGAATTCTGAGTGTGTGTGTGTGTGTGTGTGTGTGTGTGTGTGTGTGTGTGTGTGTGTGTGTGTGTGTGTGTGTGTGTGTGTGTGTGTGTGTGGTGTGTGTGTGTGTGTGTGTGTGTGTGTGTGAGTGTGGTGAGTGTGATTGAGAGAGGGAGCATAAACGTGTTAATATAAAAAGCAGAAGTGTTGCAAAGAGCAGGCAGTAACACACACACACCAAAAAATGCTATTTTTTTCTGTGAAGTAAAGTATTTCATAAAAAGCAAATCAGTTCAGATCAGATCTCAGGTTGTGTATAAAAACAGCAGTGAGGATTAGACTTTACCTCTGTGGCTGCACCTGGGACATACTCTAGATAATTCTCACAATACAGCAAACACGTGTAATAAAGTTTCACAGCTTTCCTTTGCTGGGTTTTAGTCTATCGTATCTAATCTCATTTCCTGACTGTACGCCCTGTGTGAGAGATCATCAGACTCCTTCAATAAGTGAGTGAAAAGCGGGTGAGGTTCATCCTCATGAAAAATTATCCTATAAAATCTGGTCTGCCAAAGAGTAGTGGAGCAAAACCCGATGATAAAAAACACCAACCTGAGCCGTTGTCTCTGCTCTGTCTCTGCTCTCCAGTGTGTACAGGAAATGGAAAGACATATACAATGCAGAATAACAGCAGATTGTCAGGTCACGCCATGTACCTGCACCAATCAGCTGCTGCGTGCCCCCTCAACCGAGGTGTTTTCCTTAAATGAATGATTTCTGATAAATTTTACACTATTCACCAGCCCTCTGATACTCATACAAGACTGTGTTTTCTCCCAAAAGAACTTGTCATTAACACACATTGTGTGTGTGTGTGTGTGTGTGTGTGTGTGTGTGTGTGTGTGTGTGTGTGTGTGTGTGTGTGTGTGTGTGCATGATGCTTTGTGTAAATGCTCGACATTATCTAGGATCAGTATGACTGTGCTGTAGATTCTAAATCACTGGTCTCACTGGTCTCACTGGTCAGTCATGAACAGGAAGCTGAAGCTGCAGGGGGCACAGAACCACAAACAGTGACCAGCTGAAGCCTGCTTTGTGTAATCTCACTCATGCTGAGGCAGGCAGTCAGAATTCAGCACCACCCTCACCAACCTGCCATGTGCTATACAGTCCAGTGGTATGATGTTGTGGGGAATGTTTTATTGGCACACTTTAATACAAATCAATACTCCTCTTCTTCAGCATTACACCACCGTGCTTATGTTCTTATGAGAAACTATAACTCATGTTTCTTTCTTCAGAAAGGAGGAAGCTAAGAATTTGCAAGAAAACAGACCCTTCTTCATGTGCTGTGGTGTGTCTGTGGGTGCATGCATGAGCAGGCAGATTTTTTTTTCTATTTGCCGTGCTGAATTCTGTGTGTGTGTGTGTGTGTGTGTGTGTGTGTGTGTGTGTGTGTGTGTGTGTGTGTGTGTGTGTGCGTGCGTGCGTGCATGTGTGCGTGTTTGTATGTGTGTGTGGAGTTTGCATGTTCTTCTTGTGCTTTGATTGTTTCCTTTGGGAAGGAATACTCATACTGTACATGTACAATATAACTTTCTTTTTTATCCATATCACTCATACATTTTATTCAAGGCTTAATAACCCCCCCCCACTATGATGCCCCTGAAAATTACATCAGCATTGAGCTCAACACACTATAATTGAAACAGAATTGTGCAATAACAACATTTTGTCCTAATGCAATTTGTTTGAAAGTGCAACTACTGTATTGTTTTTCTTTTGTATTTATATACTGTACTGTCCCTATTTTCTATTTGCATTTTTTTTCTGCCCCCACTGTGGGACAAATAAAGGCATATCTTATCTTAACTTATCTAACACTCAGACTCACACACACTTCATTAAGAGAAAATACAACAGAACACACACAATATTATATGAAGTGCACATGTGAAATGCATCTTCCCATAGGAAATAATGTAAATGCAGATCATTTATTATTTACCCAAAATATTATAATATTACCAATTTTCAATATAATCTTACTTTTTGCATATTGTTTCAAAACAATCAAAACCTTTAGAAAAGTCATTTAAATGAAATAAAATATTAAATAAATAGACATTAAACCGCACTTAACCTTAATTTATGATTCCTCTTAGCACAAAAACAAAACAAAACTACAAAATATATATTAACTCCCCTTGCCTGACTTTCCACTGAGCAGGTTTTCACGTTTTGAATAAAATTTCACTTCTTAAGAAAAAAATTCACAGGGCGGGGGATTGATAACCATTTATCATTTTTCTTCCACTTCACATTTATGTGGAACTTTGTGCTGTTCTACCACAGAAAATCCCAATAAAATACATTAACGTTTGTGGTTGTGACGTGAGGAAATGTGGGAGAGTTTAAGTGATGTGCTGCAGGTACCGGCGCCGCGACTCCCCCTCTGCTCCCCCCAGTTTATACTCACACTAGAGGATGATGTGTATGAGATTATAACAGTATTATATACTATATATACACACCACAGGAGTCTGGACTCTACAGCCGTTACACACTCTCACCAGCAGATGGCGCGCGCTAGGAGAGGTGTGACGTTGACGGCGCGTTGACGTTTTGGCGCGGTGCTAATGTGGCTAATGTGTGTGTGAAGCTTTGTGACGGTGGAAGGTGAAGGAGTCATCATGTCTAACCTCTGCGGATCAGGTAATAATAATACTAATAATACTAATACTAACTGTACCTGAGGAAACTACAGCGAGTTATAAAGAGTTCCTGAGGTGAAAGTTCTCCTGTTAGTCAAAGTCCTGATCATCTGCTGTTCTGTACAGAGGATCTGCGTGAGGAAGAGTTTAGGGTTAGAGATTATAATAACATGTAGATATCTGTACACGTGTGTGTGTGTGTGTGTGTGTGTGTCACAGGTTTGTACTAAATATATACTGTCCGTGGATTTTAGTGTATCACGCGCGCGCACACACACACGCACGCACACTCGCTTTCTGACCGCGCTCGGTTCCCGCTCTGTGATTGGCTAACGCTGCTGTCTGTCATCCGGGTTCGTCGTGAGTAACCAATCCGAGCGAGCAGGTGGGCGGGATTCATAATAATAATAATAATAATAATAATAATAATAAGTTTTGTTTATATAGGCCCCGTCCTAGTCCAATTTAAAAAGAGATTAAAAAGTGTAATCACTATAAATGAATACCATTGAGTATTAAATAACATCGAAACAATCTCTATAAATAACAGAAAGGTTTTGTCTGTACTTTAGTCAGAACTCACTCTTTCAGTGATTACTTTATGTTTCATATCACTGGAGGAGCAGAAACCAGTCTTAGAAACATTTACTGTCTGTCTGTATATCTGTCTGTCTGTATATCTGTATGTGGCTGTCTGTCAGTCAGTCTGTCTGTCTGTATGTCTGTTTGTTTGTCTGTCTGTATACAGTACAGACCAAAAGTTTGGACACACCTTCTCCTTCAAAGAGTTTTCTTTATTGTGTTCTTTAGCCCAAACGCGTCTCTTCTGCTTGTTGCCTGTCCTTAGCAGTGGTTTCCTAGCAGATCTTCTACCATTCAGGCCTGATTCACACAGTCTCCTCTTAACAGTTGTTCTAGAGACGTGTCTGCTGCTGTTAACCTGCGATTTCTGAGGCTGGTGACTCGGATGAACTTATCCTCCGCAGCAGAGGCGACTCTTGGTCTTCCTTTCCTGGGCCGGTCCGCATGTCAGCCAGTTTCTTTGTAGCGCTTGATGGTTTTTGTGACTGCACTTGGGGACACTTTCAAAGTTTTCCCAATTTATTGGACTGACTGACCTTCATTTCTTAAAGTAATGATGCCACTTGTTTTTCTTTACTTAGCTGCTTTTTTCTTGCCATAATACAAATTCAACCTCTTTGAATGAGAAGGTGTATCCAAACTTTTGGTCTGTACTGTATTTGTTTGTTTGTCTGTCTGTATGTCTGTCTGTCTGTATGTATGTATGTAGGTGTGTATGTATGTGTAGTTTCTCTGTCTGTATGTCTTTGCATCCAGATTTTGTCACAGCATCAAACAAATCTGTCTGTACAGAATTTACTAAATCTTCTGCAGTCCTTAGATCTCTGCCTAAAGTTTAATCTGCACGATGAGTGAAATGAAAATGTTGAGTAAAAGTGATGTTATGAACAGTTATGCACTGGATTTAATAATCTACTTTAAAATAAGCTACTAATGTGCTACCGTCTCAATGTAAACAAACACCTGCACCAAAAGATATTAATTAGAAAAGATAAATTGAATATTTTTACTGGGATTAGTTCAAATTTTCACTTTGGCTGAAATAACAGCGCTGAAGTGGTATAAGTGAATTTTAACGCGCCGGAGTCGTTGTAATGCATCTTTATCCGATCTACTTTTTCCATTTCTCATCTGTGATTCTCTCTCCGATTACCGAACAGGGAGTGTATTTGTCTGACCACGAAAGAAGTACAACTTAATGTAAACAAGGCGTCAGATACTCAACCTTACAGAATGTGATTTCTGTGTATTAATAAGTTAGACAGAGAGTTCTGCTGTACAGAGAGACACACAGACATGTACGTGGACTTCAACCTGAAATAATAATGATATCAATGATCACATTAAAGATCATCAGATTATTTTTAGATTTAACCTTTTAACTCTTTCTACAAACTCTTTAACCGTCAACGATAGATTTTTATACTAGTGTATTAACTAAAACAGTAAACAGTGTCGTCACCTAAACATGAAAATCACATGGAGATTTGAGTTACATCATGTGGGATAGGCACTTCTGAATAAATGGGTCTTAAGATGATTTTTCCATGTGAATGGAGAGTCTGTAATAGTTTTGATGAATAACAGCGAAGAGTGTGAGAGGGGGTGTAGAACTGTACAAGCTCTGAGAGATAAGGGAGAGAAATTATGATGTGCTTTAAATGTAAGAAAGAGAATTTTAAAGTCTATACTGTGTTTGATAGGGAGCTAGTGAAGTTGCTGAAGGATAAGGTGATGTGATACAATATTGCCGTTTGGGTTACGATACGGGCAGCAGAGTTCTGGATAAGTTCATCCAGAATGTTTTGTAGGAGTTTTTGTGGCAGACCAGTTTAGAAGCGAATTACAGTAATTAATGCGGGAGGTGACCAGTGCATGTATGACAGTGGCAGCAGTGTGTGGGGGCAGAGACGAGAAATGTTTTAGAGCTGGAGGTAACATGATCTGAAGGTATTGTTAATATGGGACTCAAAGGACAGAGTGCTATCAAGGATGACAGGTATTTGACCTGAGGGAAAAACTGTGGAACCATTGATGCAAAGAGGGAAATCTTTGTGGATTTTTACCCTATTAGGAGGACCTCTGTCTTATTGCTGTCAAGAGAGGGTGGAAGAGCAGAGTCAGGCTTTGTGGAGACATAAAGTTGTGTCTCATCTGCATAACAATGGAAATGTATACTGAAATTTCTTAAAATGTGACCAAGACAAAAAAGATAGATAAGGAAAAGAATGGGGCCAAGGGGAACACCACACCTGACTGGGAAAGGCTGAGAATAGATATTTTTTAATGGAACACACTGGGCATGGTCAGAAAGATATAAAGTGAACCAGATGAGAGGGACCCAGTGATGCCAATATTAGCTAAGCGGTTTAGTGAAACAGTGTGTGAGAGAGTGTTGAAGGCCGCACTCAAATCAAGTCAGGCTATTACAGTAAATAACTTATACGTATGAACTGTATCTATAATATAATGTCACTGTTTTTCAGAGAATAGCGCTCATGGGACGCTTGAAGAGAGTGGCGGTGATGAACGCCAGCTCAGACTAGTCCTCATAGGGAGGACTGGCTCCGGAAAGAGCGCGACAGGAAACACCATTCTGGGACGATGTCACTTCCTGTCTGAGCTCAGAGCGAGCTCCGTGACCCAGGTGTGTGAGCAGGGAATCACTGAGCTACGTGAGGACAAGGTGGAGCGAAGCACCAAGATACAGATAGTGGACATGCCGGGATTCGGAGACACCCGCTCAGACCCCAGCGAGGTTCACGCAGAGATCGCCAGGTGTGTAGTGCTGAGCGCACCCGGTCCTCACGCCTTCCTGCTCATCATTCAGCTGGGACGCTACACAGAAGATGAAGACAGGGCTACTCGGGAGATGGTGCGGATATTTGGGGAGTCTGCTCTACAGCGCCACACCCTGGTCGTGTTTACCCGCGGGGACGAATTGGAAGACAGCGGCGGCGATTTGGAGTCGTTTCTAGGTCAGGATGCTCCAAAAGCGCTGAGGTGTTTACTTGAAACCTGTGGAAGGAGATACCATGTGGTGAACAACAGGAACCTGGAGAACAGGGAGCAGGTGAAGGAGCTGCTAGGGAAAGTGGAGAAGATGGTGGAGGAGAATGGAGGGCAGTACTACACCAACGCGACTTTCCAGGAGGCGGAGTTCGCTATCCGTGAAGAAGAGGAGAGGCTGATGAGCCAGGGGGCGGAAAATTTGGAAGGGGCTGCAGTGTTGGCCAAGAGGAGGAGGAAGGAGTGTGAGGAGAACGCAGAGGAGGTGTGTGTGGAGGAGAGATCAGTTGAGAAGCTGTGGTTGCTGAAGGAAGGATGGGAAAAATGGAAAGATAGAGGGAGGAGAAAAGGAAGGAGTGGCGTGGAGTGTTTACGCAGCGAAGCAGCACTATCGCCGAAGGTTCTCAAGAGGGTGAAAGCGCTAGTGGCGGCAGGAGCTACAGGATTTGCAGTAGGGGCAGTTTGTGGTGCCGTTGCTCCTTTCGCTTTGGCAGCGGGAGTCTCTGTGGTGGGTAGCTCGGTGGGAATCACTGCAGGTGTGGCTGGAAAAACAGCGGTAGCTGTAGGGGCAGCAATGGGAGGTGTGGTCGGCGGGGCCAATGGAGTAGTAGTTGGAGCAGAAGCAGAGGCACCCGGGCAGGCAGCACTAGACACTCTGGAGCAGGTAGGGCTGTTGGGGGTCACAGTATTGGGCGGGGCTGCAGTGGTGGGTGGAGTGTTAGGGGTGGGTGCAGGACTCGTAGGAGGAGCAGGACTCGAGTGTGCTGCTATAACCGGAGCTGAATCAGTGAGCATCGCTAGTGCTGGAACCGGAGCTGCAGCTGCACCCCAGGCACTAGGGGGTGCTGTAGTGGATGGTGTAGCAGCTAGCAGTGGTCTAACACGTGCAGCAGGAGCAAGTGGGCGCATTTTGACGGAGATAGGAAGGGTGGCAGCAGGAGTAGTGCTGGCCGGGGGACTGGTAGTGAAGGTGGTGAAGGAGAAGGTTCGCTCGGCGACTGAATGCACAGAGAAGAAGTCATACGAGATATACTGGAACAAATGAGTCGCAGGGCAGATGATAAAGTATCATACTGCAGAGCTAGCCTGAGCTTTCATATCGTCACCTGCTGCTATCATGCTAGCGTAGTCTGGGTTTGCATGGCAAAGAGCACGCTAGTGCTTCTCTCTGCAGCATGGTTTATATGCTCGGTCCTGTCTGATTAGCTCAGTTCTCCAAGAGGAAGACACGATGCTCTCTCAGAAGAACTTCTTCTCTTCTCATCTTAATCTGAAGATGCCTTGAGACTCAATTTTCAGAAAAATGCTTGAAGTGAAAGCACGCACAACGCTAACACGGCTAGGCAGTGAGCCCTCATCACAATCAGCCTCAATTGTGCTCTCATCACATTAGTTCTCAGATATTATTTTGACATGAGTTATGTATAAACCTGTGTGAAGTACGATATGCAGTTAATGTTTTTGGCTCCACTGATCAGGATTGTTTGTATTTCATGAAAACTCTTTTGTGCTTTTTAAACACTTTTGACACTTTGATTGCTTTAGTAATTACAGCATATTAGCGCTGGGTACATTTTGTAGCACTTTTGTGCTCTTTTTTGTGAGTTGTGAAGCAATGATGTTGATTGCTTAAATGCATTGCTTGTAACTATGTACCTCATATTAAAGCAGAACAATAAAGCATGGGAATAAACATTGTGTCGTAGTTACAATTTCACTATTTTCACCTTTCACCACTGCTGTTGTAACCTGTGTCATGGTGCACCAGTGGGCTGATCTGACGGGCAGCAGTCACTCAGTGGTTAAGGGATTGGGCTGCTGATTAGAAGGTCCTAGGTTCAGGTCTTTCAAAATGTTGTAAATGTAAATGATCTATGCTTAATTATCTCCTCAAGCCTGCACTGATGAGAATGAATGTTCGGAATGTTCAGAGCTCTCAGTCAGACCACTTTTGCCCCAGTTTTGAAATATTGCCCAATGAGCCAATCACATTTGCCCTAGATTCCAGACACTGGAAAAACATGTACCATGTCTGCTTATCGTAATGAGTCTGCTTTAACCCACAGTCTACTGGTGATTCACTGTAGCCGGACTGTAAGTAGCACTACTGCACCTTATTCACCCTGACACACCTGCTACAGTGCATTAGGAAAGTATTTACAGCGCTTCACTTTTTCCACATTACATGTACATTACAGCCTTACTCCAGAATTCTACAAACAATACCCCCTAATGACAATGTGAAAGGAGTTTGTTTAAATTTATAGAAAAAAAAATTACAATTCCTTGGACTTGGCTTGATTTGTGCTCTGACATGCAATGTTAAAACTGTAGGACCTAATATACTGTAAACAGGTCTGTCTTTCCAAATCATATCCAGTCAACTAAATTTACCACAAGTGGAATCCGGTCAAGTTGTAGAAACATCTCAAGGATGATCAGTGGAAACAGGATGCACCTAAGATTAATTTTGAGTGTTATGGCAAAGGGTGTAAATACTTACGCACATGTATTTGATACTTATGTACGTGTGAGTTGTTATTTCAATGACAACTCCTTTCACGTTGTCATGATAGGGTATTGTTTGTAGGATTTTGAGGAAAATAATTTAATCCATATTTGAATAAGGCTGTAACATAACACAATGTGGGAAAAGTGAAGTGCTGTGAATACTTCCCGGATGCTCTGTATATCTGCAGTTACACCGCTTATTGGACAGGAGGCGCTGTTGCATATCATTTTCTGTAACAGCCGTTCTGACACCACTGTAGTACAGGTTTATATTAAGTTCTTAATGGTAATGTTTATAATTATCTCTATACTTGAATTCTACATACTACTTGTATACTACAAGAAAAAGTATGTGAACCTTTCGGAATTTCATTGTTTTTTGCATTCGTTTGTCATAAAATGTGACCTCATTTTGATCTCAGTAAAGAGTATCGCTAAAATCAAATGTGCCTAAAATAATAACACAAAACATTCAGATATTTATTGAGAACAACCGTAAAAAAAAACTCAAGGTGATAGTGGAAAAAGTGTGTGAATCCTTGAGTAATGACCTCATAAAAGTTAATAATGTGTTATCATACCTGGAGTCTTCTTCAGGAAGGGAGTGTGGAGGTGTGACGGAAAAACATGGCATTCTATAAGGTTGACATACTTTTTGTCGTCAGTGTATGTGTGCACTGGCGTATATATTTGTATTTCTGGTTAGTGCAAGAGGCTGAGTAAATTCATTAATTGAATAATCAATTATTTGTATTAAATAAGCAAATCAAAAGAAATGATGATAATGTGTGAGAAAATAACAGTACGTATGAATCTGAATGACCAGAAAGCCCCTCCTCTTTTATACTTACCCATGAGACACTGCTGCATATTCATGAGCACGGCCTGCTGCCTAAACGCCCCGGTGGGCGGGGCGTATTTAAATGAGAGCGGGTGCTCTGCTCATTGACGTACTATCAGACCACGCCGCAGCGAGCCACGCGATTGGTCCAGAGCGCCTGATCTCGCGACAGCAGTCCGGCCGCCGCAGCCAATCAGGTGTCGAGGCGATGGGAAGGAAAAAACAAAAAAACAACGCAGGGGTTGTTTGTGGATGACGTCACATGTGGAAACCAAGATGGCGGCGTTAGTGGTGTAGAGCAGAGATCAGTTCTGTGGAGCGATGCGGCTGGAGGCGACTTTTAACTTCTCGCTTTAACTTTTACTGATTTAATTATAAACCCCGGACCATTCCCGAGGACCCAGCTCTGTGTGTGTGTGTGTGTGTGTGTGTGTGTGTGTGTGTGTGTGTGTGAGTGAGTGAGGATGGACGGAGGAGGATTTATAATGGATCCTATGGAGACGACTCTGTCTGAGCTCGGGGATGAGTTCACTCTCGGAGACATCGACGGTAAATAACAACAACAACAACAACAATAACAACAACACCAGTGTCTAATAGAAATGTGTATAATACACTCACCAGATCCTGGAGCTTAGTTTGTGTTGGTCTGTGTTTATATAAGGCGAGATGACTTCCGCTCAGAGGAATATGTCTTAATGTAAATGTCTTGGTTAATCTTACACAATATATATATACACACACACACACACACACACACACACACACACACACATATATTATATTATATTATATTATCCATTACATCATCATGTTATAGAGTCCTGCGCTCTGATTGGTCAGAATCTGTTGATTAATTCTCCCTAACTGACAGCAGTGAAGGTTTATTTCAGGTAACATTTCTTATGTTATGGGTTATGGTTTCCATGGTAACAGAGCGGGCTGTTCGTGTGACGTCAGAGGAAGGAGTCTCCAGTGTCAGTGTAGTACACAGCTTCAGTCAGTGGTAGGAACTGTTTAACTGTCTGATGTTGCAGACAGGAAGCTCCAGCAGGTTTATATAAATATAAATATAAAGAAAGAAATGTTTACGTTTTCTATGAATAATAAATGAAACTCTTCTAAATAAAAGCCGTTCCTGGCCTGGACAGGAGGATCAGGTGTTTTTCTCTACTTGGTGTTCGCTGTTATCACGACTAGTGTGACTAGAACAGAACCGCTGGCGTGTCTGCAGCGCCTGGCTTTAGGCTGAATTTCCGTTCCCCTCCTTCAGTTTGTGTTCCACGGTCTGACTGGAGTGTGTTCAGTCAGGAGGTGTGTGTGTGTGTGTGTCTCAGATCCAAAGTACTCAGAAGTCACTTTAAACCCGTCTCTCTCTCTCTCCCTGTGTGTGATGTGGAGCTGTAGCTATCGAATATTTTAGTTCATCGATTAATCGAGTAATCGGATAAAATGCACTTTTGCTTAATTAAGCAGCAATGTAAATATATAAGAGAAACAAAGATTAATTGATTTTCTTTTTAGAAAAATCTACATTTATTTTTTAAATGCATGCAGCATTTTATCAGAAATAAACCTTGTCATTATTCACAATACAAGGACTCTCTTATACCCTTATCCCCCCTATGCGGTTTGACTCGCAGTGAGACGCGGTGTTGGGCACCGTGAGCCGCCGCGACGCCCGCCGATGTTCCACAAAGTTCTGCAAGCACCGCCAAAAAAATTAAACATGTTTAAACATGTTTTTAAGGCGGCTTAAACGTGTTTAATTTTTTCGCGCAGAAAGATGGAAACATAATTGCAGCGCCAAAACTCGCAGTGAATCATGAAGAACCGAACTTCCGGCCACTGGAACTTTAAGGATCAAAAAACTAAGGCACACATAAAATAAAAAAAAATTATTATACAAAAACAGTAAGCTGTGCTACTAAACTTTCTGAACTAAAAGTTTCAAAATCTACATCTCAGGCATAACATCAGCCTTTACTGACAGTTTCTGTCGTTTCCTCTTGCTGCTTTCTTCTTCTCTTGGCCTCGCTGATAATTTTATCGCTCCCTTCCATTTTGCAGCCCCCAACAGAACAGAACGCGCCATCAAATCAATACCCAGCTCACTGTTTGTGTCTCCTTCTGCTTTGTGGGTGACGTAAGCGCTTCTTCTTCATTGGTGTTTATTGGCGGCTTGAACCTGGAAGCGCGCTGTGTCAAAAGCGTGCTGTCAACAAATAACTGCGCAAAAACAAAACGCAAGCTTTTAAAATTAATTAAACAAAGCTTCGAGGCATCATTTTCTCCATTTCTCCATCATTTTCTGTAATCAAATTACTCGATTTACTCGAGGAATCGTTTCAGCCCTAGTGTGATGTAATCTGTGTTTGTTATAGACATGGGGGGGAAAAACACAGTTCAGTTATGAATCACCATTCTCGTGTGTGTGTGTGTGTGTGTGTGTGTGTGTGTGTGTGTGTGTGTGTGTGTGTGTGTGTGTGTGTGTGTGCTGATTTATGTAAAAACTGATTATTACATGTATAATAGAGGTGAAGCGGTCGATCGATCAGTGATCAGGTTCTGGTCTGGTTCTCAGTGTGACCTCGAACACACTCATCACACACACCAGTCTCACACCTGCTCGACCCGCGAGGCGTGAGTCAGGAAAACATGGCTGTTTCTTATATAATCCTACAGGTGGCGCTCACACGTTCTCATCACGTGTGTAGGACTGAATTATTCACCAAGTTTAGAAATAGTAACGATGATGTAACAGAGATACGCGCGGCTCAGTAACACTATCTTTGTGTTTAATTTAAAGGTATTAACAGGTAACATTTAATTACTTATTAAACTTTTTAAAAGCTTTAAAATTGTAACAAAAATCTAATATAGAATCAGGATATTTATAAACTATTTTACTTTATTTATAAACTACTTATAGAATCTCAATTTTAATGGAATCAGCACAGAAGTATCGTGATATGATATTTGGTGTATATTGTGTGTGTGTGTGTGTGTGTGTGTGTGTGTGTGTGTGTGAGATTGACTCAGCTCTAACTGGGGGTCGCACTGCTCTCAGGAGATCGTTAACTCTAATGTGAGATCAGGAGCTCCGCCTCCTCACACACACACACACACACGCTCACACACGTACAGTTAGTGCTGTATGTATGTCCTGTAGCATACACACACATGTGAGAACTTGTGAATACACTGCTGTGTGAGAGAGTTTGTTTGTTGTTTTGTTTACTCTCTGTGTGATTGATCTCTAGTCTTTAACAATATGAATATAAATGTTTATCATACTAATAAAACACCCTTAAATTTAGAGAGAGACACACTTGAGATTTCTAGTGATTCCTAGAGATACTAGATGTCACACACACACACACAGATGTATTACACAATATATGTGTAATATACCTTATTATTATTATTATTATTATTATTATTATTATTATACTGCTGATCCATCAGGGGCCTTGAACATGTGACCTTCACCTTGAACACACACACACACACACACACACACACACACACACAGCTGTGTAGTAATACAGTAGTCACAGTACTATAGAGCTTCCCCAGTTGTTTCGCACACCACAGTCTAAATTCACCAAACAGAGAGATAACAGGTTTTACTCCTCTGTGTGTGTTTGTTTGTGTGTGTGTTTGTGTGTGTTTGTGTGTGTTTTGTGTGTGTGTTTGTGTGTGTGTGTGTGTGTGTGTGTGTGTGTGTGTGTGTGTGTGTGTGTGTGTGTGTGTGTGTGTATGTGTGTTCCTGTAGTCGTGTGTATTATAGCAGCTGTAAGAGTGTAATCAGGTCACAGTAATGTACAAGGGTTTAGTGCTGGTCAGGTCACACACACACACACACACAACACACACACACAGGCTCAGAGTTATGTGTTGTACTAGTTAACTTTAAATATTACTAATGGTGTTTATGTTTCCTTATAAATCAAATTTCTGAAGCTGATTGATTTATTGATTGATTGATTGGTTTAAAACACTGTTTATAAGAAATGCTTCACTTTTTATTTTAAGATAAGAATATAATCCACACTGAGATCCTGTAACCAACATTTCCCATAACCTTTGACACAGAAATTTGAAGTTTTGTTGCAAAATTGTGCACCAGCTTTAAATATCAATAATCATGAGTGACTCAGTTTAACACCCACTTATGACATTACATTCAGGTATTCGACAGAGTCTCTTATCCAGAGTGAAAGTGTTTGAAGTTTACTAACCATCACAACCCAACGTGTTCAAAATGAGTTAAAACCTCCCTCACAAGTGGAGAAAATCCAATCTAGAGAAACATTAAAGCACACACACACACACACACACACACACACACACACACCACACACCAACACACACACACACACTCACACACACACACACACACACACTCACACACACACACACACACACACTCACACACACACACACACGTCTACACCAGTCTCAGAACACCGGCAGCGCTAATTAGTCGCTAATTAGACACATGTTAGAAGCTGCACAAGCCCCTTTCCAAACTGATGTTATGAGGAACAAGCTACATTTAATTATCACTAAACTTTTTTAAAGATTTAAAACTGTAAGAAGATCTGTGGGAAATGTAACATCGACCCACATATTTATAAAATCAAGATACTTCTGGAATTGACACCGAGGTATCGCGACCCTGTCGTACGGGAGGG
>JAAGKR010007485.1:0-10017 GCA_011419295.1 Clarias macrocephalus | reverse complement strand
TTTTTTTTTTTTTGCATTCGATGCGAGATTTAGTGAAGAACATTGATAACATTTCCAAGAATGTTAGCAAGGACGGTAGCAAAAGGATAACAGAACCACTTTCAGTTTGGTTTAAAAGCAGCCAGTGCCAAGCAGTGTTGAGGAAGTTGCTCAAAAAAAGTAATCTACTACAAATAACTAATAACTACTTTCAAATTGGAATTTGATCACATTATTGATCATTACATGTAAAAAGTAATCAGATTACTAATTACATTACTTTCAAGTTACTTTGAAAACATCTCTAACTGCCTGCGCCTCAACCTGTTGTCGCTCCTCGCTCACTCCGTAGGCTCCCTACGTAGACGTCCCCCTTTCTGCAGGTGCGCCAATGGGCGAGGCCGCAAGGTCGGGCCAGATGGCGATAATTAATGTTAATGCAACTCGGGCCTCCGGCACGTTAAATATCCTCCCCTTTTTCCCTTCCTCCCTCCTTTAACCCTTCTCCTTCCCCGTTTTTTTCTAAATAAAATTACCCTAGAAAGCTGTCCAACGATTGATTAAAACGCCTGCTCGTTAACTGATGCATGTGATTTTTTTAATGCATTTTGATTCATTTTTAAACACTACATTTGTAACGCTACTAACGTAATGTTACTGACATTGGTACTGTAACTGTAATCAGATTACATGCATTTAAAATGTAACGCGTTACATTACTGCCTTATCAGGAAAAGTAATTGGATTACAGTAGCTCGTTATACCCAACTCTGGTGCCAAGAGGTATCATGAATTAAGGTTCAGGCAGGTTTAATGTCTATTTATTTCAGATTTTACGTCATTTACACTTTATTTCTAAATGTTTTGATTTTTTTTATATGCCAAAAATATGATTATAGTGCCGGAAATTGGTAATATTGGAAATAGTTTTGGGTGGCTGGATCAGATTATTTGCATTTACATTATTTCCTGTGGGGAAAATAAGAACTCGCCTCTGAAACGGATTAAATTCGTTGAAATGTCGAGGTACCGCTGTATAGGATTCAACCATCCTAGATTTAACCCAAATCTACACACTTGGCCCATGTGGTTTTTTTATTTTATATATTTTTTTACAGCCCATAAGAACAAATTAGTAATTGTATCTCGTAGATTAGCGCAGACTAGTTTTCATGTACCATTTTTTGTGGCCACTTTGGCATTCTTACTTGTGCAAAAGCAGCAACGTTACTCATATTGAAGTCTTGGAAGTATTTTTCTATTCAAATGTCTTGATTTCAATCAAAAGGTGTGTATTCAATGTTTGCTTTAAAAAAAAACACAATTCTCTCTTGCAAATAAAGAACTCACTGATAAAATCACTGATGTGATGTCTCTTGAAAATGGCCGTGTGTGTCATGATTTTTTGAAAACACTAAGCGAGGAGCATTGCCGTCTCTTAACTGCTGCCTCTCTTAAACCACATTTTGTTAAACTTACTCAAAGCTTTGCATTGATTTTACCGGATTTTATGAAGATGCAAAGAAGCAAGCCATCCCTGAAAGGAGGGAAGAAACAATGACTTCCATTCTTGAAAGTATGATCTTAAACATGAGGGCATGTTTAAGTACATCATTGGTTTCGTCAAAATAACCAAGCAAAGCAGGCTTAAAGTCTGGAGTGATCACCGTTTCATAAAAATTTGAATACCAGTTTATTCAATTCAATTTTATTTGTATTAACGCTTTTAACAATTAAAACGCAAAACCACACAATCAAAAGAAATCAAAATCAATTTATTCTCCTGTACCTTTAAATGATTTATAATGATTTATTCTCTTTTTCTTATATATTTGGGATTAGAAGGACCTGATAAGTATAGGATTCAAGCATTTCATTTGAACAGGGAAATACAGGGTGGGCCATTTATATGGATACACCTTAATAAAATGGGAATGGTTGGTGATATTAACGTCCTGTTTGTGGCACATTAGTATATGTGAGGGGGCAAACTTTTCAAGATGGGTGGTGACCCTGGTGGCCATTTGGAAGTCGGCCATCTTGGATCCAACTTTTGTTTTTTTCAATAGGAAGAGGGTCATGTGACATCAAACTTATTGGGAATTATTGGGAAGAAAAACAATGGTGTGCTTGGTGTTAACGTAACTTTATTCTTTCATGAGTTATTTACAAGTTTCTGACCACTTATAAAATGTGTTCAATGTGCTGCCCATTGTGATGGATTGTCAATGCAACCCTCTTCTTCCACTCTTCACACACTGATAGCAACACCGCAGGAGAAACGCCAGCCCAGGCTTCCAGTATCTGTAGTTTCAGGTGCTGCACATCTCGTATCTTCACACCATAGACAATAGCCTTCAGATGACCCCAAAGATAAAAGTCTAAGGGGGTCAGATCGGGAGACCTTGGGGTCTGGTCTGACACTAACCCACATTGGATAGATCCCTCCAAGACTGTTGGAACAAAAAAAGTGATGGTATGGTGTGGTATATGGGGTACAAAGATAGTGGGGCCATTTTTCATCCAAGGAAACCTCAAGGCCACTGGATATTTGATATTTGCTACATGATGATGTTTTTCCCTCTTTATGCACTGAAGCTGGCACGTTCCCTGAGTTTTTTCAGCAAGATGGTGCACCACCACATTATGGGTGTCAGGTCCGAGCATTCCTAGATGAAGAGTTTCCTGAAAAGTGGATTGGTTGTCGTGGGCCAGTTGAATGGCCCCCAAGTTCTCCCGATTTGACCCCCTTAGACTTTTATCTTTGGGGTCATCTGAAGGCAATTGTCTATGGTGTGAAGATACAAGATGTGCAGCACCTGAAACTACAGATACTGGAAGCCTGTGCTGGCGTTTCTCCTGCAGTGTCGCTATCAGTGTGTGAAGAGTGGGAGAAGAGGGTTGCATTGTTTTATTGTTTTTTTAATGGTCAGAAACTTGTAAATAACTCATGAAAGAATAAAGTTACATTAACACCAAGCACACCATTGTTTTTCTTGTGAAATTCCCAATAAGTTTGATGTCACATGACCCTCTTCCTATTGAAAAAACAAAAGTTGGATCCAAGATGGCCGACTTCCAAATGGCCACCAGGGTCACCACCCATCTTGAAAAGTTTGCCCCCTCACATATACTAATGTGCCACAAACAGGACATTAATATCACCAACCATTCCCATTTTATTAAGGTGTATCCATATAAATGGCCCAGCCTGTATATATTTTTTCTGTTGTGTTTTTACTAATTAGTGTATAGTTATTTTGCTACCATTAGATTATGCTATAGTGTCTACTAATGAGGATAACAGGTTAGAATAAAGTTAGACTATTGCTATCCAATAGCATTATACTGTTGCATACAATTGCACTGTTGTAACAGTTTACACTGTTAGATAATGATGATGTCTTCTCCATCGCTGGCTTCGATGTCGTCTTCCGTCTGAATTATAAAACAAAACAATGAAATGGTTCAAATGGTCATGTTATTCCTCTGAATCATTGGTTCATGCAGTTAGAAAGTTATAAACCATGAATCGACATTGATAATGTATTAATTAAATATTTGTTTAAGGACATCTGTTTAAACATTAATGACGAATGCTGATTCCATTGATTAGGAAAGAGTTGTTCACGTTAGTAATTGTAGGTTTCATTTTACTCATGGATGATATAAGCCCTTATTTTTAATGCAGGTATTTTTCTTATTTGGTAAATTTGGTGCAACAGAAAAAGTGTTTGCCTCACCATCAAGAAATTTGATTCCTAATGATGCCACAATCACATCACCCAAAAGCCAAGGAAGCAAATATACCTGTCATCTCCTCACATAAAGGGAAGCATTCTCTCTCTCTCTCTCTCTCTCTCTCTCTCTCTCGCTCAGGTTAGCCATGTCAGCCGAATTGGGGAGAAAACCTTACCCTCCTTATATCACTTTTAGCACTGTCAATATTGACAGGGTAGTGCTAGAGATTTGAACGCATTTTTATTTGAACCCAAATGAATCGTACTGTATGACAAAGTTTGACCCTAATGGCTGTCCATAATCGCAGCACGGTTACCTGGTTGTGTGTGACGAATCAATTTTGGATAAAACCAAAGTTGTGTGCTTGAGTACCTTCAAGGGGAATTATTTTTAATAAGCACAAATTAAATCTAAACTGTCGGAGTGGTGGCTCAGACGGCTCAAGCTCTAGGTTGTTGATTTTTCAAACCAGAGGATCCGAATTCGAGCTCCGCTCTCTGTGGGTTGCCACACCCCATATTACCCAGCCACTGCATGGACTGCCGGTCCCATTGAGTGGTTTTAATTTGTTGTTGCTGTTCTTTTGGCTGCCATCGGCAAAGCGGTCGCCACAGCGGACCCTCCCGTCCACACACAACCTTGGCACAGATTTTTATGCCCTTCCTGACGCAGGCCTCCCATTTTATCTGCGCTTGGGACCGGCACTGCATGCAGTGGCTGGGGTTTGGGCACTGGCTGGTAATCGAACCCGAGCCTTTCGCATGGAAGGCGAAACACCTACCACTGAGCCACCAGATTGAGAGGATTTAATCTAAGATTTATTAAATGTTACTTTGAGATATTATAAAACTGCATCATTTGTTTCCTCTAACCGGTTTGTCATACATTTCTTTATTCCAACATTGCACGTTTATAATACAAGTAAATCTGAGTATTTTACAATGGTGATTAATCAAAGACTATGACTGTGATTAAAAAGATTCAAATGATTAATCGATTGACAGCACTAATCACTTTTTTGTGATATAAAATCTATCACTGATTAATACCCAAAATGCATGTGCGACTTTAGCAAAAATCAGTTTGCAGGTCGGTCGCGTTTCAAGAGAGCTCTGATTACAGAAAGAAACTTACATCCAGAAACATCGGCATTGGGAGTTCACAATGTCCATAAACCACCATTGCATTTAATCCCACTTGGTCATCCACACACTGAACAGAACGCTACAAAACATTGAGGAGGACAAAAAGCTTCAAATCAAATACAGTACATGGGAATAATCATTAATTTTATTGTAACTCCTAAATTTAAGTTTGAGTCCCTGACCTATTGAACCCTAATGAGGGCGTGTTAGATAGAAACGACAAATAACTTCTGTAAGTTATTCATTTTGAATAAGGGCATGTTCTACATACTGTACTGTAAATAAAAATATATTTATTTAAAAATCAGCAGAAATACAGTACCTCTAGTATTTCTTCCAATGAAGTAGAGCCAGAGGGTCGGAGGAGTGACAGCAGACAGCCCTAAAGCATCGTCAGCATTGTTGTTATTATTATTATTAAAGGTAATAGTCTAAGTAATAGTAGTGGTACAGTAGTAGTACACATTAGCTGGAACCTATTATTTCCATCGTTAATTAACACCAATTAGTAATTAATCATGCATTAATCCAATTAATTACATGTATTATTAAATAAATAAGGAGTGCACAAATTCACATGAATCCTTTTCAAATTACAGCACGTCCATACAGTAAATGCTGATCATGTTTAAACTCCAGATATAAATACTGAAACATGCTTTATGGTCCCAGGTCTGAATTTTCCCTGGTTAAAAACATAACTGGGTTTATTTTCGGGGTTGTTGATGTTGGTTAATGTGGGATTTATTTTACTGATAGATTTCATTCATTTACAGTAAAAGTGGTAGGGTATATAGGTTATACATTAATTAGCAAATAAATTAAATAAAAAAAAATGAATACACATACACACAGACACACTATATACTGTACACACTAGAGTCAGTACCCATCGTTGAGGGATAAAGGGTTTGTATAGTAAAAAAGACTGAAGCTAAAAAATAACCTGATCATCTAACACACAACTTTTCTTCTACTGAACATTTTGATTTAATTTATCGCGCAAAGCTTCTATGCAAAATCTGAGAAAAAAAAAAGCTCAAAATGCGCAGCTAATGCTAACATGGCTAACAAGTGGTCTGCATAATTGACGATGAATGTAAATTAAACTCGACACTCATGTTAAACAATTAAAGTTATATTTACATATAGATGTAAGTAATTAAAAATTAAATATTTAAGATTTTAGTAGTTTACCATTATAGAAAATAAAAGACTTCAGACAAAGGGGGGTATCATGAGTTGAAACACGGAACTACGTAAGTACGTAGGTACGTAAGTACGTAAGAAGATTAGAGACAGTAGAAAAAATGCTTTCTGATTGGAGGGTGATTGAAAGTCATAATATGAAGAAAAATGTCAGAATTCTGAGCAAAAAAAACAGAATTATTATTAAAATATATTAAAGCTAGAACAAAATATTTTTCATGATGGCCCTAATCCTCTTCCATAACCCCAGTGTATAAGAAGTGGAAAAACGCATGACGACTAGACACTAAAATCGGGCCCAACCCATAGTCTGGCAAAAATCCACATTTGGTAAATTCAAATTTTAAACTTTAAAACTATTCTCTGTAGTAGTTGTTAAGACATTAAGAATTTAGCACAAAAGTGTTTTCAGGTTTCATGGTTGCCTAATTGACTGGTTTGAATTGGACTGTACTTTGATATGGGTATAATATTTGATAAGTAAGAACACATACCTCAAGAAAAAAAAAACATATTTTTGATAAATAGGTATTTTTGAAAATTTTTATGTTAAAATAACTTTTAACTTTTGGGGGATTTTTTTCAATAATTTATCCAAAAAGTGTCTATATAAAAATGTTACCCTAGATGGGTGGGGGACCATTTATGGTAACATCACTGAACTTGATTTACAACATAAAAATAACAACAAAAGTGTGAAATGTCTAATTTCCAAATATTCCAATTGTGTGTCTTATAAAGGGTTAATTATTACATCAAGTTAGAAAAAAAACCTGGCTATATGATTAACTGTATTATGAATTTGAACATATCTGTGTTATCTCCTTTTAATATTTAAGAAATATTTTTTTAAGAAAAAGAATTTCACACCTACCAGCTCTCACAAATCATCCTGTCTTCAGTTTTTTGCCACAGGAGGCTCGGGAAAAAAAAGTTTTTTATTTTATTTTATTTTTTAAGTTTAACTTTCCTCCAAGAAATATGAAGATTTTGGTTTGATGTTCTGCGCCAGGTGGAGCTTGATGTTGAAGAATACCAAATTCCAAATCTTAAAAACTGATGTAGTGCTCATTGTAGGGTGATTCCCTGAAGAAGTACTTTACAGACTGAACAGGAAACTTCTTGGGAGGACTTGTGGTTCTGTTGAGATACGAATCGTCTTACTTTCATTATGACGGCTTCATCTATAGATGTATGGTTTCTCTGAAATGCAAACTTGTTTTCTTTGAAGACTGTAGTCTTTACTGTATTTCTGTGTGCAAATGTTCTACTAACTCCTTTTAACACAGTTGGTAACACAGTTGCAATACAGTATTATAGAAGACTGTGTGTTCTGTCTGATATAATAAAGTATATTTTTATTAACCACAAATGTACTGTTTTAGTATTGTAGTGTACTAGCGTACATCCCTAACAGTAATTAATGAAATTAAAGTATATATTACAGTACATTCAGTACAGTACAGCAATTTTAAACTGTGTTACAAATACAACAGTAATACTGTACAGTATACTATGAATATATTCTGATTGCAGCAGTGACATGCTGTTATATTTCTGGCCAATTCCAAATACTAAAACAGTACACATTGTGGTTAATAAAAATATACTTTATTATATTATATGTTTTTGAATATAATAAAATGTCCTCCAAATTGGCATTTTTTAGTGTTATACTGTCTCACTTCAAACAATCATTATGTAAAATGGTAAGTATTTATATTTCTTTATGAGTATTGATAATAAAATTGGCGAAAGCTTTTAGAAGCATATAAGTTGTAAAAATTGCTGTAACCATGTATGTTGCAATATCTGGAATAATACACTTTTTTCATGTTTGTCTTTTCATGCAAAATCTAAATGGACAAAGTTTCATCTGAATTACAGTTGGTTTGAAAGATTTGAGAAATAAAAATATAAAAGGGAATGAAATTGTATTTAGCAAATGTGTTTCCTCTGACAAAATCTGATAAAAACATAAATGTGTATGCATGTTTACAAAAACAAAGAATGAATCAGGAGATAAGAAACATTAAGTATTATGAAAAATGGTGTTATATGATCCTATCTAAACATTTATCTTTTCACCTACTGTAAGTGAGATGCTTTTTAGCACTAATACCATGTTTTGGCTACTTGTTGATGACAGAGGTCAGAGAAAATGGCCAAATTGATTTAAGTTGCCAGAAACTGTTATGAGTCTGTTTTGACCAGTAATAATTTTGGCAAAAGACTTTTCAATTAAAACCCAGCACCCCATATTGATAGAAAAACACATAATTGTTGACTTTTTTTTTTTTTTCAGATAAAAAAAAAAAAACTGAAATATTACATGGTCCTAAGTATTCAGACTTTTTGCTCAGTATTTAGTAGCAGCACCCTTTTGATCTAATACAGCCATGAGTCGTTTTGGGAAAGATGCAAGTTTTTCACACCTGGATTTGGGGATCCTCTCCAGTTCTGTCAGGTTGGATAGTAAACGTTGGTGCACAGCCATTTTCATTGGGTTTAAGTCAGGGTTCTGGCTGGGCCATTCAGGAACAGTCATGGAGTTGTTGTGAAGCCACTCCTTCATTATTATACAGTAGCTGTGTGTTCAGGGTCATTGTCTTGTTCAAAAGTGAACCTTCGGCCCAATCTGAGGTCCTGAGGACTTTGGAGAAGGTTTTCGTCCAAGATATCCCTGTACTTGGTCGCATTCATCTTCCCCTCTATTGCAACCAGTTGTCCTGTCCCTGCAGCTGAAAAACACCCCCATGGCACGATGCTGCCACCACCATGCTTCACTGTTGGGACTGTATTGGACAGGTGATGAGCAGTGACTGGTTTTCTCCACACATACCGCTTAGAATTACGGCCAAAGAGTTCTATCTTGGTCTCATCAGACCAGAGCATCTTATTTCTCACCATCTCACGTCTTGCACTGAGGAGAGGCTTCCATCGGGCCACTTTGCTATAAAGCCCCGACTGGTGGAGGGCTGCAATGATGGTTGACTTTCTACAACTTTCTCCCATCTCCCGACTGCATCTCTGGAGCTCAGCCACAGTGATCTTTGGGTTCTTCTTTAGCTCTCTCACCAAGGCTCTTCTCCCCCGATCAGTTTGGCCGGATAGCCAGCTCTAAGAAGGGTTCTGGTCATCCCAAATGTTTTCCATTTAAGGACTATGGAGGGCACTGTGCTCTTAGGAACCTTAAGTGAAGCAGATTTTTTTTTGTAACCTTGGCCAGATCTGTGCCTTGCCACAATTCTGTCTATGAGCTCTTCAGGCAGTTCCTTTGACCTCATGATGCTCATTTGCTCTGACATGCACTGTGAGCTGTAAGGTCTTATTTAGACAGGTGTGTGGCTTTCCTAATCAAGTCCAATCAGTATAATCAAACACAGCTGGACTCAAATAAAGGTGTAGAACCATCTCAAGGATGATCAGAAGAAATGAACAGCACCTGAGTTATATATATGAGTGTCACAGCAAAGGGTCTGAATTCTTTGTGACCATGTGATATTTCAGTTTTTATTTTTTAATAAATCTACAAAAGGGTCAACAATTCTGTGTTTTTCTGTCAATATGGGTTGCTGTGTGTACATTAATCAGGGGGGAAATAATTTAAAAGATTTTAGCAAATGGCTGCAATATGACAAAGAGTGAAAGATTTAAGGGGGTCTGAATACTTTCCATACCCACTGTATATATCTACAGTACAGACCAAAAGTTTGGACACACCTTCTCATTCAAAGACTTTTCTTTATTGTGTTCTTTATTGTGTTCTTTATTGTGTTCTTTAGCCAAACGTGTCTCTTCTGCTTGTCGCCTGTCCTTAGCAGTGGTTTCCTAGCAGATCTTCTACCATGAAGGTCTGATTCACACAGTCTCCTCTTAACAGTTGTTCTAGAGACGTGTCTGCTGCTAGAACTCTGTGTGCCATTGACCTGCTCTCTGATCT
>JAAGKR010007484.1:0-36443 GCA_011419295.1 Clarias macrocephalus | reverse complement strand
ATATATACATACATATATATACATACATACATATATATACATACATACATATATATACATACATACATATATATACATACATACATATATATACATACATACATATATATACATACATACATACATATATATATATATATATATATATATATATATATATATATATATATATATATACACAGCCAATATTTTGCAATATTTTGAATCTCATTGAACCCTGCATGTGCAACTGTTTCACAATGTCTGAATAGCAAACTTACGTTTCTAGTTATGTCAATTTGTGCATGAAAATAAATACAAGGTACACACTCAGAATTAAGAATTAATATTGAATATAAATATTCAATGCCTTTAGTCCAAAAAAAGTCTCTATACTTTACTGTAAAAATGAAAAACAGACTCAATAAGGGTTTCCCCAGGAAAAAAAAACAAAAAAACATAAGGGTCGAACATTTTAGCTGTAGCTGCGCATGCTTCTGCTAAAGACAATTATGCAGCATATCTTACAGTAGCATTCTTCATTCTTGTGTCCTTTCAAGTTTCTCATGAGGGACTGAACATGAACGTTTTCTTATTAATTTCCTGCAAGCACGGAGTGAGGACATTTGAGGCTGCACTCTGAAACGGTAAAAGTGTCCTGCAGAGGGAAATGCTGACTCCTCAGAGACCTGGAACACCGAGGAAAAAAAAGCAAAACATCCATTCTGACAGACAAGCGTAAATGTCATCCACACAATCCGACACAGTGAGACGGCTTGTGTTATTCCCCCTAGACCCTCCAAACAGGCAACCAGATACAGAAATACCAAGTGAGATAAAAAGAGAAAACGAAGCCACTTTTAGAGGAGTCCCTATGAGGGTGAGAGTTATCAGTCTCAGTATTTGGGAGTGGAAAAGGTTGCGCCTGCTGGGAACTGAATTAAAGAGCCATGTTTTATTATTGTTAATGAACATTCGGCTTGCTTGTTGATGTGACTGTGTGGAAAAAAAACCTCCGTCTCTATTAGTTTGCATTGATAATGGTTTAGATAAATGCTCGCATATTCTCTCTCTAGACTGATCTTTACAGTCCAACACACAAAACTAAGCTTTTTTTATTGTTAAATGTCAAAATATTTCAGCACATTTTACACATTTATATGATATTGCAGTAACACTTAGATATGTATGAAGACCTATTTATTCTTAATTACTTTTGAATTGATTCATAGTATGTTATAATACATTCTTATGATGTACCCACCCTGACATTGATTAAGCTTTTGTACACAAAGTGTACAAAGTACAGAGTACTCGGATTACTTTTTTGATGTAACGAGTAATCTAATTTGTTAGGTCCGCCATTTAAGTACTCAGTTATTTAATTATATTTTCAAAAATGTAATCCGTTATTCAGACAATTTATGTAATTTGTGAGCCAGACAGCAGTGATTCCGTTTGTGTGTGTGTGTGTGTGTGTGTGTGTGTGTGTGTGTGTGTGTGCGAGAGAGAGAGAAAGTCGTCCTACAAGCCCTGCCCCCGATAACCCACCCCGTCTGTTATTCCTGCTGCTAGTAGTTAACAGATTATGGGCCAAACTTCGCTGAGTGATGATGGTAGAATAATTATAAAGGTCTTGACTAACACAACATGCATGAGGAATCACAAAGGAGTTTTTTTTTTTTCTGCAATGGAAAAGTACTTTTATCAGAAGGTAATACTGTAATGTAACTGATTACTTTTTTTTAATGACAGTCATTTTGTAATGTAATTAGTTACTTTAAAAAGTAACGTCCCCCAACACTGTTCATGACTCACTTTACTGCTTTATTCACCTTAACGCGAGCTACTCTAAAAAGCTAACTAACTTCTAACAAATGGTTGAATCCTCAAAGTCCTCTCAAATCCTTGATCAAGGGCATTGTGTACTTGGATTCTACACCCTTCAAAGTGCAGTAGCTTTCCATTTTATGCTATTTGGGATTTAATCCCAGAGCAGTTAGCTGAGGCTATTCACAAGTAGAATACGTGGATTTTCTGTTACATCAATATTTAGATGGACTGTCCACCACCTCCGTGGCTGTATAGTCCTTTGACTATATAGTACAAGCAGGAATGTAAAAAAGTGTGTGTGCCCTGAGATGGATTTGCACTGCACCGCATGTGCCCTAAGTCTCCTGGGATACGCTCAAGGCCCTCCATGTCCCTGTATTCAGGATAAAGCAGTATAGGCTGAGTGTGTGAGGTAGCATGTCCCAAAGTGTTTTTTAATCTTTATATACCACAGCAATCAAACAAACCAAGTCAACAATTAAAATATTTAATTTAATACAGAATTACATAACCAACTTTTTACCTGTATATACAGTAGTTTTTAATGTACCAACTTTTTTTTGTGGCATGTTTACATTTTTCATTAAAAGACTTTTAATTTTTAAAGCCTTTATTGTAATATTACTGCATAATTTTCCTTTGTGTAAATAAGCGAGGCTAACTGTCAAGTGTTTTCATTATTATTATTATTATTTAATTATTTAATTATTAAATCCTATTTGATCCTTTATTTTTCCTTAAAGATTGATTCAAGCTGTTTTGTGAAAACATTTTTTTGTGATCTATAATGCAAGTGATGGTGGTTGTGTTAATTAGTACAACATTGGTGTCTGTGTGGTAAATCGGATGCTATCGTTTATCCTGAAAGGTTCCGCTGAAATGGCACATTAACATGAAGTAAAGAGTCGACAGCAGTTATAGTTAATTAGCTCTCATTCTCTGTGTGTCTCTCTGAGGAGAACATGCTTGGCGTCCGGGCACAGGACGACCGATATTAACAAGGCTTTAATGTTCAGCACTGAGACAAGGCCCATCGCTCTTTACCCAGCCTAATCCACCTGCATTATGAATTATCTCCTGCTCAAGACTAATGATCTGAACCATTTTTTTTTTCCACACAGTTCACAGCGTGGGCCACTTTCTCAAGTCATGATTTAGCACTACAGCTTCTATGTAGAGATCATGATTCATGAAGAACACTTTTCATGTTGCTTTTTTTGCTACTCACTTGCTCACTTTGGCTTTAAATAAACACAAATAAAATATTTAAAAAGTACACTGGATGACAGGACTGCAGTTCTCGTCTTCTTCTTTCCAACTTGTCATTACACATAAGAATGTAAAAAAAATTTAGTTACGTAACAGTATGTTTAGACATTTTTAATATTAAAGACCCCCTAAAAGTCAATCCCCTGTAACCCTCTCAAATCTTATATTATTAATTATTTCCCTATATGTTCCTTTTTGAATGAGGTAGATAAACTCTATCAGTGTATAAAGGATAAATATACAGTAGACTTAGAATGTCCAAAAAATTTTAACAAAGAAAAAGTCTTTTCCACCTTTAAGGTAAACAAAATTCTAGTAAAAAAATGCAATCGCAAACAAGAGAGTTATTTTTTTAAAATATATTATTATTTAGTTGTTTCCATACGTCTGTACACTCCTTACTTTATATGCTGGCAAAGCATTGTTTGCTTCTAATACAGTACTTTTTTTTTTTTTTTCAAAAAGAGACTTCCAACTCGCACATCTTGTTCCAACAATTTTTTTCCCAGTCTTTTCAAAACGAAAAAAAAAAAAAAATGCCCCAGATCTATCAAACTATAAGAGTATCTTCAATGCATGACTTCAAGTCAAACCACAGAATTTCATTAGGATATACAGTACTGCAGATCTTGGGCCATTTCAAACCAGTGATTTTCTTTTAAAACAATTCCTTTGTTAACTTGGATCATGCTAAAAGATAACATTTTCTTTGTCAGTTGACTAAAGCAGACCTGTAGGTTTTGTGCCAAAACAGATTGCTGTTTGAAGCCATGCATGATCCTCTTTACCTTTACTAGCCCCAGCTGAAGAGAAGCAGTACATAGTATGTTTCTATGATAAGCTGTTCTGTTTTTTTTTTTTTACTTTGGTCTCAGGAAACAAAAGCACATTTTGCCACATGACATGAGTCCATTGGGAAGCTTGGATAATGTTTTGTATTGTAGCTCTAAAATCTAGAGCATTTTAGCCATTTTTTGTTTTGATGTTTTTTAAGCTATATAAGTAACAGAAAGGTTTTGTCTGTACATTGGTCAGAAGTCACTCCTTCAATGATATCTTTATGTATCATACATTGGAGGACACATACAGACAGTTGGAAGTCGGACTTTGGACGAATTTGGCATAGCAAAACAGGCTGGACAGAATTTAATTAAACTTTGCCAGTCCTTTGGTATTTGCCTCAAGTTAAATCAGAATAAATTAATTAAAATGTTGAGTAGAATGGACGTTATGCAGCAGTTTTGTGCCAGATAACGTCACAGCAGCCAATGTTTTTTTGGACGAATATAGAAGACTTTTGCCCTTGAAGTGGGCGTAGCTATACGCGTCACTCAACAGAGGCAATCAACGCAATAGTTTACCATAAAAACGCAAGAGTATACGTTAGACACAGAAACGACCTTATTGCAACTACAAAGCATCCAAATCTTAACGAAACACAAACAAACACACAGCACATCATGGCTTACTCCAAAAATAGGTATGTAACTTTTAAAAACTCAACCTTTATAGTATGTTTATTCTTCTTGCTCTGACGAACTGTTTTATCAAGCCCAATTTTATGTGCAATGGTGAAAACAATACTTGTTGTGGGTTTACCAGTGGCTTCTATTTGACATTGTTTCTGCCCACATCAAATGCCGTTTGCTCTGGCCAGTCTCGCCTGGGTTAGTGTGCCGCAGTGTCCCTGCTGTCCCATTGGCAAATATAGAATGGATACTTGGTGAAGCCACCTTTGAGACTCATTAGGAATACCACCATTTTGAAGTCTCCGATCACCTCCCGGTGGTAGTCCTCGTACTTCAAAGCATCTAACAAGGTTTTAAACACTGCTGTATTGTATTCCTCTTTAAACAGCATCAAGTGAGCCAGTGGAAGAGATGGATACATGTATCTGTTATGAACAGGAACTTTTTCATCTAGAAAGTTCCACTACTTTAGCCTCAACATCAAAATCTCAGCTTTGGACTTTGTGAGACCTAGGTCTCTCAAAAAGTGGTTAAGGCCTTTCTGGTTAGGGTAGTCATGTATGGGTTTCTCCCTTCTACAGCATCTCAGTAATCTGGAACAACAACTTCTTCATCCTATTCTAAATTGTTGCTCTCTTCTGAAGACAGCTGATCTCTTTTTGGAGGAGTAGGCACAGGGGCACTGGGGCAACTGATGATGGAATGTCTGAATATATGATGCCTGCATTCTTCCCATGTCGATGTTTTGAAGGGTGCTGGAAATTCTGGAAGCTCCTAAAAACCTCTACAAAATCATACTTCACCAGCTTACCGCTGAATTTAACTGCAATTTTTAAACAGTTTTAAAGACTTTTAAAAAGTCGCTGTTCAGGTCACAAAAGCAAAGTTTTTATAATCTACTTTAAACAGGGAGAGTATTTGGCTGACAACGAAAAAAGTACAACTTAGCATAAACAAGGTGTTAGATACTTAACATTACAAAATTTTATTTCTTTGCATTAATAAGTTAGGCAGAGATCTGTCATATAGAAAGACAGGCATGAACATGGGTTTCAATCTGAAATAATAATGTCACTGATCAGCTGATCAGCTTTTTTTTTTTTTTTAGCTTTAAATTTGTAACTATTTCTATAAAAACTCTTTACCTGTCAACAAAGGGTATTATCACTAGTAAACATATATACTGTAGGGCTCAGAATTGTGCAGCACAGAGTGACGTATCTTTTTTTTTTTTTCAAACAAAATAACCAATATGATGGACAGAATTTTTGTTTCATTTTAACCAACTATACAAACAATTATTACCTGTTTAGCTTTATTTCACTGAAAACAGACCATGTCACAATTATTTTCACTAAAAAATATTTAGTTACATCACTCATTTAGCATGCTATCTAAAGGCAACTTTTTTTTGTTTCTTGCTTGCAACTTGCTTTGTTACTCACTCCAAGCCAGCTTTCACTTCATGACATGTGGTCCCTGGTTGCACAACTTCACATAATGTAAATACAGTACATTGCCTGTTATAAATACCCCAAAAGAAATTAATCCGCTGTTTTAACCACTGCAGAGATAGTTAGCCAGCGATTGTTTTCAAATCTTAGAAAACGTTGTGTTTTGAAACCGGCGAAAATTGCAGCGCTACTAGATGAAACATTAATTTTTAATTATGGACAGGTATATTATATTTAGGTGAAATATATTTCACTTAAATATTACAGATTCAAACAAGGAAAGAAGACGTGCTGAGCTTCAGTTCATTGTGATGCAGACAAAAGGTCTAGGGAGGAAACGGAGACATTTCTTTTTCCCCTTTTTTTTTATTTTAATTTTTTAAGTTTAATCATGCAGCTCTTTTAGTATTCATAGCAAAAGCAACCCAACAGTGTGATTAAAGTCCCCGAAATAACACGGAATTCTGACCCAGCATAAACAACCCAACAATGCGCTTACAGAAACCCACCAATTTTCGAGTGTACTACTACTAATAATAATGAATGGAGAAAGCGCAGTCACAGCACAGGGATTCTGCATGCTGTCGCATATATTTTTGTGTTTGTTGCATTTCTTGGGGAGTATGCCTGCAGTTTTATCAATAAATCTGCTCATATCTGCGCCTTTTGATCAAAAGGCACAATAAAGCAATATTGTTTTAGGCTAACGTATATACTTTTGTATTCTTTATTGTACTTCGTCTTTTTGCACATGCGCGGGTGCATTACAATAATAATAAGAAAAAATTCACAGCACTACTACTCCTACTAATAATAATGAATGGAGAAAGCGCAGCAAAGAAGAATCATCATTGAAGGAGAGAAGAAAATGAAGAATGAATACATATCAGTATTTACAGTTTGAGCTCGACACGGTTGTGATCTCTCTCGCTTGTTGTCAATGGGTGCCTAAGAGAGATTAACACATTTTCGGCTCCAATAGACACACAATACCTCAAATTGAATCACGACTGCCCCCTACAGGTAATGAACGTCATTTTCACAGCTTCCCGCGCTCTGCTGCGGCAGCTCGCGAGATTCCTTTTCTCTTAATGACCAGATCTGTATGACTTCACTTGTTAAAAACCTAATACAATTCAGCATAGCTAACAATTGTAATCATAAAAGGTAGACAACCTTGTACCAAGTTTATGTAAAGATCAGTAAAGTTAACCGAGCATTGACAACATGAAGATAGTCCTAACTGAATTATTAGACAGTTATAAAATGAACTATTGAAATGTACATTGTGTATAGAATCCAGGATTCCCACCCATTTTTTTTTGTCCAAATCTCTAAAACTTACTGCATTTCCACAGTACATCTCTGTCCTTTGACTTAGTTTGTGCATTTCAGCTCAGATCTGTAAAAAAAATAATAAATAAAAAATGCTGCAACCTAAAATCCACTGCATGTTTGTTTCAGATTTTGCAGTCATGTCGATTTAAAGGCAAAGCACATACAGTAGATGAGGGAAAACACAATTTTATAAATGAAAATGCTTTAAGGATAAAAGAGAAGCAAAAATCAAACAGGCGTTTTTGTGACAGAATAATGTTTAATCTGCACATTCATTAGAGAGACAAGAGTGAAAAATAAAACCAAGCCAAACACAGTGTCATTCAGAATCGATTCTGGAGAAATGATTAGAATGTTAAATTATTTATAAGCATTTCAATCAGTTTGTGTTTGTGCCTCTCAGGGCCAGCATTACCTGAGGATTACATTCAAAACCACTCTTTAAGATCCAATTACCTGCAGCTAATTTGAACTGCATTAATTATGGATTTGTTTAAGATTTCCTGTGTGTTTAGAGACCTGTATTCATCCTCATTATGTACTTTTTGTTTTTTCTATTTTTTCAGTGTGGAGATTAAAAAAAGGAACACAATCGACAACAGTTACTGTTTGAGTGATTGCCTCCTGGTCGACTTGTACGGTTGCCGTTGCTGCTGTCACAGAGTGCTGACAGTCCCACAGCAGCCATGCTTCCGTTATGATAGTCTCTCAATAGTCCCCTGGTTTATGTACATATTCACATTATTGGTGGCAAAGGTCCCAAATTAGACACATCTGCTCATTAAAACCACTGTAAAAGATGCTACCATGTCTTGCTAATCAAATATATCCGCAGTTTGAATCCGCTCCCATGTCCATTATCCAAACTTGTACCTTCTAAAAGAATTGCGCTGCATGATGGTAAATAAATACGAACAAAAACAGCAGTGCATTTATTCCACGTCAGATTCTTTGTGAGAGCTGCATTGGACCAAACATTTTAAACACCAGCATGATTTATTAGCATAATTGGTCTGCCTTGACATCATAAAAACATTTAATTAAAATTTTTTTTGCTTATTTTTTCTATATTTGGGTCTTACAGGTTTAAACATAAACAACAAGTATCTACTGTAACAGCTCGATGAGATGGAATATTAAATAAAGCTAGCATTGCATTGAAGTGTCTGAACTTAAACAGGCTAGCTAGCTTTGTATTTGAACAAAGTGACAAAAAAAAAAAAAAGTTAGTTAGACCAAGCGGCATGGATACCTTGGCTGATTAGCTTTACACCATAATTTAGACAGTGCTTCATTGTGTTATCTTGTACGGTATAGATGATGTCAAATTTTACAGTGCAGAACTAAGTGCCTGTGTTGTTTAGTTTTTTCTTTTTAAAATGTAAGGCAATAGTGACGGTGGAATTTCAAGACTGCGTCTGTTCCATAAGTTCCATGGAAAACTTAAACTCAGGTGCAATCGTATTCCTCATCCTACTCTCTCACTTGCATTAAGCTTGCAGTTCATAGAGCATTCTTCTTAATAGCCAGCCTTTTTATTGGCCACCTGGATATGTGCAAATATAAAAGCAATAAAGATTGCCTCCCCTCAAATAACTGGCTGTTGTTTTCATTTTTTTTCTTTTTCAAAGCATCCATTTTTGACAGTTATTTCTAAAGGAAAAAGGTTGCTTACAGTATGGGACTTTTTGGAGAAAACATTGATGAGCTACAACATGTACAGGAACAGGAATGTATAAAAATATGTAAAACCTTACTTTAAAAAGTTCTTGACTTATCCAACCGGCAAAATGTCCTCTCTATATACAAGTGTGTTGATTTATGGATTCGTCTGAGTCAGTCCTTGATATGTGTGCACATGAATTCTTTCAAATATTCACAATATATAAAAAACAATACGTCAAAGAATTAAGGAATGCCAAAAAATTATTTTTAATACAGGAAAAATGTATGTATACATATATAGAGTTCTCTGCAGTTTCACAATCATTCCTGTTGGCCTTCAATCCTAATGATGAACACCTTGTGACAGTTGCCATGGAAACAAGACCCGATGAATGGCCTGTCTTTTCATAGTGAGATGTGAGCCGGTCGGCACGCCACTCCTTTACCCTGAAGGCATATGGGTGAAGCTACACTCTGCTCCAAAACGCATAGCCGAGTGCTAGAATCAAGAAGTGCTATGCGACATTCTTCATGGCGTTCTCATTCAGCCTTTCCATGTAGTTTTGGAGCTCTATGGAGTCCCCAAGCTCGATGTCTGGGCAAACCCACTGGATATCGTTTTTCCCAACGCTTAGTGGACTGTCATTGCTTGGCTTGGAGTGGCTGAAGGTGGTGAACTTGACCCGTTTCCTCTTTGTAGTGGGTGAGTTTCCTGTCTCGCTCTTGTGCTCGCGTCCTCCCTGACTTTGTGCACTTTTCTGGCCCAAAAGTCCATTGAGAAGCTGACTGGCCTCCTCTAATCCCAAACCGGAGTCCACAGTAGCACTCAGCTCATCCTGCTGTAGGCACAAACCGGAATGGTTCTCCATCAGCTCTCCTTCATGTCCCAACCACACCCAGTCATGAGCATGCGCCATGCTCTCCTGACCCTCCAGGGGTAGCTGTTTGTTTTGATACTGGAGGGCATAGGAGACACAATTAATGAGAAACACCAGAATGGCCAGGCAGAAGACTCCCAGTAGGGCATACATGCCGATTTCAAGGTCAGTCAGGCCACGGCGGGCTTGAAGCAACTCCTCCTCTGTGGTACGTCCATGAGGAAGTTCGGCCTGTGCTGGGAAGTTTGAAAAATCTGCAGGAATCTCTCCGATTGGGTGCTTATCTCCAAACGGAGCACCTGTTTTTATGGTAGTGGCTCCTTTGTTGACCATTCCTGCCTCTGAAATGGTGTCTCTATTGTATGAGGAATTGGTTCTGTGCCTCCTGTTGTCACCATCTTCGCTACGGCTAAACTTGACGCGAACATTGGCGCTTACCGAGGCCAGAATGTTACGCCGCTTGCTTTTCTGGCATGAATCGGCTCCAGACATCTCAACGCGCAGCAGCGTGCCCTGACCCTCACCTTTTACCACCACCACTGGCGATCTCCACCACGTGGCCCTCTGAACTGTGACCACCTGCTCATTCAAGGATGTGGCTGTCAGCATGAAGTGTGCAGGGTCATAAAGATCAAGAGGTGTCACAGAGCCATCACTGAAGTGCAGCCAAGCACTAACAAGGGACTCCTGCAAAAAACAGACAAGATTAAACTAGAGATGTTGCCACAAGCAAATGTGATTTCTTCAGCAGTAGAGGGCACTAAACTATTCACCTAATCATTTAAATATGACAATGGAGGGAGAATTACAAGAATACAGTCTTGTGCAAAAGTTTAGGCACCCCTTGATAAATAACAGATTTTGGTTATTTTTTTAATTGAAAAGATGTTAACACAGTCTCTCTTGGAAATGGAACAATATTTTCAGCAAACATTGTTGCATAGTTACTTTTTATGTCATAAATTGAACAAAGATAAAAAAATAAAAACATTATTGTGGCACTGTGCAAAAGTTTGGGCGTAATCAGTACTTAGTAACACCTCCTCTGGCAGATATCACAGCTTGCAAACGCTTTTTATAGCCAGCTAAAAGTCTTTCAATTCTTCTTTCAATTGGGATTTCCTCCCATTCTTCCTGGCAAAAAGCTTCTAGTTCTGTAATATTCTTTGGTCGTCTTGCATGCACAGCTCTTTTAAAATCTACCCACAAATTTTCAATGATGTTTAAATCAGTGGACTGTGATGGCCGTTCCAAAACCTTCAGCTTGCGTCTTTTGAGGTATTCCATAGTGGATTTCGAGGTATGTTTAGGATCATTGTCCTGTTGTATAAGTCATCCTCTTTTCAGCTTCAGCTTTTTTACGGATGATGTGATGTTTGCTTCCAGAATTTGCTGCTATTTAGTGGAATCCATTCTTCCCTCCACACGTGCAATGTATCCTGTGCCACTGGATGCAACACAACCCCAAAGCATGATAGATCGACCCCCATGCTTAATAGTTGGCATGGTTCTCTTTTCATGAAATGCTGCTTCTTTTTTTCTCCAAACATGCCATTGCTGATTGTGGCCAAAGAGTTCTATTTCAACTTCATTTTTAAAGTCCACAGCACTCGTTTCCAAAATGCATCAGGCTTCTGTAAATGTTCTGTTGGATACTTCTGATGTTGGATTTTATGATGGGGACGCAGGTAAGGTTTTCCTCTGCTGACTCTTCCATGAAGGTCTTGTCTGTGCGATCATCGCTGCACAGTGGAACAGTGCACCACCACTCCTGTGGCTGCTAAATCTTCCTGCAGGATTTTTGCAGTGAAAGGGGAGGTTTGATTTATCTTTCTGACCAGCATACGAGCAGTTCTCTCTGGGAGTTTTCTTGGTCTTCCAGATCTCATCTTGACCTCCCCCTGAATTGCCATCTCTTAATTACATTTCTCACTGTGGAAACTGCAAGCTAACAACGCTTTGCTATCTTCTTGTAGCCTTCTCCTGCTTTTGGGCATCAATACAGTAACTTTCATTTTCAGAGTCTTACACAGCTGCTTAGAGGAACCCATGGTTGCCCGCAAGTGTGTGCACAAGGTTTGAAGAGTCAAAGTATATGTAAAGCTTTGAAATTGGCATTTACTAATGACAGCTGTTGCCATGCATCAGATCTAACGAGCTGATTAAGGTCTGAAACCTTGTAAAGAGAATCTGAGACTCTGGAACTCTTAGAGTGCCCAAATGTTTGCACAGTGCCATAATAATGTTTTTGTTTTTTGTTTTTTTGTTCAGTTTATGGCATAAGAAGTAACTATGCATCAATGTTCGCTGAAAATATTGTGCATTTTTTCCATTTCCGAGAGAGACTGTGTTAACATCTTTTCAATTAAAAAATCACCAAAATCTGTTATTTATCACGGGGTGCCTAAACTTTTAGACTGTATATTGTACATACTAGTGGGGAACGTTTCACTATTTGTTAGGCAAATTGAAACTAGAAGGTTAACCTCACCAATTCTTGCTTACAGTATCTAAAAATCTATGTCTATGTCTTCTCCTTCAGTGGTTTTACTTTATTCTTTTCAACATTGTACATTAATACATTCAAACTATGAAAGAACACATGTGGAATTATGTAGTAAACAAATAAAGTGTCAAACAACCAAGAATATGTTTCATATTTTAGATTGTTCAAAGTAGCTACATTTAGCTTTGAAAGCTTGGCACGTTCATGTCTTTCAATTCTTGTATGGCAGGTCGTTCTCTCATGATTCATGAGGTAGTCACCTAGAGTAGTTTTCCAGCACAGGTGGGCCTTGTCAAGAGCTAATTTGTGCTTTAGTTGTCTTATACAGAGGGAGGTTGGGTACCGAGTCTATAGCCCTGTTAGCGCTACTACAACTATTGTACAAATCCATGTCTCAGGAAATTTTATGGTATCCCCATCCGCCAAAACCATCAAAAGCTAAGACAAAACTGGAACTCAAAGACCATCCCAGGAAAGGTAGACAGACAAAGAGCTACCACTGTTGTAAAGAACATGTACTGCATATTAGCGTCAGAAACTGCCTTCTTCATTCATGGTTGAATTGCGGCAAAGAAATTATTACTTTGTAACAATGACAAGCAGAGACTTGCTTGGGCCATTAGATGGACATTAGATTAGTGGAAGACTGTCCTTTGGTCTGATTAGTCAAAAAGCAGCGCAAAAGTACTCAACACCTCTGGGAATACCTTCAAGATTGTTGGAAAACCATTCCAGGTGGCAACCTCATGAGGCTATGAGAATGCCAAGTGCGTGCAAAACTGTCATCAAAGCAAAAGTTGCCTACTTTAACTAATCGAAATGATTCTGGGTTACTTAACACATTTATGTATGACTACAACATGACACATTTGTTCTCTCACAATTTCAATGTCTCCAGTATTACTATATAATATTGAAGAAAAAAGAAAAAAAAAACATTCAATTAGAAGGTGTGTCTAAACCTTCTTGATTGCTATATACAGCCAGACAGATCCTATGTAAATTCAATGAAAGCCACACGCACTTCATCTTTAGTGATATTTTCAGCTTGGGAAACACAAATGATCAAAACTTCACCTATAAGAAGTCACAGACAGTTTAGCAGACTTCAATGTTTCAAACTAGTTGAGTGTTTTGGCTGCATAACACTCCTGCAATCAGCAGGAAATCATGTCTCCTGGCTCATTTAATATCTATCAAGCTGGAAGGAGAAAGAAGACTCCTGCTGACACACAGGACTGGCCAATCATGGTGGTTCCAACATGACTAGCGTTAACGAGCAGGAGCTATGAATTCCAGTTTCACAGCTATGGTGATAACAGATCCATGGCCGCTCATCAGTCTGCTGTTCTCCGTGCAATGCCTTGTACCTGTTGCAATTGTGATTATTTTAATGATGCCCATAAGAATGTAGCAAGCCAATTTTTGGAGCCTAAAAAGGATAGGACAGTTCAAAGCAAGGATATAGTGGAGTTATCTGTGCGTTCCATTAAAAATTCTGTGAGTTTACTTAACAACAAATGAGGTGTACCTGTTTGGGGTTGTGCATGGTGTCTTGGGTGGTGGCTGTGGCCGCAATGGCCCTGTTGCTGCCAGGACTCAGCTGCAATGACAGCGAGAGGCCCGACACCAGCTGCACACCGAGATCCGTAATGCTCACTTTATCATCTAGGATTTTCACCGTCCTCTCTGCCAGGACCACATCCGACAGGGGGGACATCACCTGGAGGAAGTGAGAGAGCAGACAGTCTAAACCACACAGGCTGAAAGTGTTTCTTTTTTATACTACTCAGATAGGGTTTAAATTTCTAGGGTTAAGCAATGTGGTCTGAGCACATCAATATCATTTTTATTAATCAATAGAGACTGGAGAGTCTTCTTGATATACACATGTTAACCAATTTAACAATTCCCTGCTCACTAGTGCCCCGTTATCCTGCAAACCTCAGTCTGGAAATATGAAATATAAAATTCCATGAAATAATAAATTGCCTGCTGGGATGTGATTCATCTATTGTATCCAAGCTGTAAACGCTACCTGCCTGCTTGTCACCTAGGAGCTGTCTCAGTCATCAGATCGAATGTCACATTATAATTTTTTTTATTATTAGTTATTGTTGTTAATATCTTAATGTGCCAAGTAAATGAAACTTTATGATAGGCATGTGAAAAAAGATATACACTAAGCAGTACTGTGCAAGTCTTGAGCCACCCCTTATTTTTTCATATTTCGCTTCCAGAGGGCCAGACTTTCTTGTATTTTTTATGTAGTCTTGCGGAATAGTTCTTCAGGCCACCTGAAGGCCATTTTTGGCTCTCATTTTTGGCAAGTTTTTGTCTCTCATTTTGAGTCCAGTCGCAGTCTGACTAGTTTCAGAGGAATTTATTTGATTTTATGTATTTTTTTCTCATAATTCACACAATGACTTATGATTCACTCAAGCATAAAAAGAGTATAAAAATTAAGGCATGAACTAGTGAGAAACAGGTATAAATGATGATGGATGATCAGGCTGGTAATTAGCATACTGGTGATGCTGAATGCTGAGTGGTTGGAACAGATGAGGAAATGAGGTTGCTGATGATGATGTTATAGAAACAACCAGTTTTTAAATAGCATATTTCGGCACTTGGCAGCCTGTTACTGTAAAACAGTTGTACCCATTTCTTTCATTTAATCTACATCATTAAATTGAATATGAAGGAATAAGGGTCGCTCAAGACTTTTGCACAGTACTGTGGTTTCAGGTTTCCCCCCCACGGGCCTTGTATCACAACCGATAAAGGACTGCTGTACATAGAACTCATTTTAATACAACATGATTTTTTTTTTTTTTTTGAGCATTTGTTTTAGACCAAGTCGTGCATGTAAGACACCTACGGGTAAGTATGCATCTATCCTGCGAGCATATCCTAAACCCCAGAAAGCATAATTTCTCTGAAATGTCATTTTAATTTTATTCTATATTAAATTGTTTTCAACTGGCTTTTAATTTGGATTTCATGGAACAAACAAAAACAAATATTTTCTGCATCTGGTGTGTTTTATATTAAAAACACAAGATCTATTTTCCCACAGGATATAATGAAATTTTACCAATGTGTCAGGCATGTTCGGATGGGACACATTTTATGCACAGGTTATTTCTACTGTCCATTTAAAGTCAAAAAAAAAAAAAAAAAACACTGTCAAAATCTCTCCAGCTGTTTGCACGCGCAGTGCATATTAAACAAATATACTGATAAAATAGATTCTGATAGGATGAAAAATCAAGAGACACACCTGCCATAATGATATTTCTCACATCTTCATGCTAAACTCAGAGTCTGAATAGAGCTTTACATTTTTACATAAGCCACGGTGCAGGGGCACTGTGACAAAAATAACTGCAGCTCAGGGTTCTGCGAGCAAATGACAGTTCCTCCATGCCCTCAAACCAACACCTCATTTTAAAGCACAGGACCAGCTGTGATATGCAAAGTTATGTGCAGCCTTTCCATTCACATCAGTTAAGGCAACACCAGGTGCCTCCATACTTTCGCATGTTCCTCTGTCATAATGAGTGCCCCTCGTCTCTGTCAGAGCCAAGCACAGCTCACACCGCCTCCTACTTCCTTCAACACTCACAGTGTCTGCAAGCTTCAGCACTGCTACTCGCCAGGTCTACATTTTACTCCAGCTGCATGACTGTAAATAAATAAATAAATATAACTTGTCGTCCAACTTCTTTACCATACTGCTACTGCGTACTCTCCCCAGAATGTATTCAAGTCATACAGACAGAGCTTACTCAATAAGCACACTGCCAAAAACCCTAACAAATTCCATAAATTAGCCATACAGGACCGAATTGAGGGATTATGATTAGATAGCTAGATGAATGAGTGGATGGATGGATGGATGTTTTCATATTTTATATATTTTAACTTAATATTAATATATGGCTCCAGTTTTATATAATATTAACATATATACTCCGATTTCCTCCCACAGTCCAAAGACATGCAGTTTAGGTTAATTCGCGTTCCCAAATTGCCCGTAGTGTGTGAGTTTGTGTCTGCCCAGCGATGGATTGGAACCCTGTCCAGGGTGTACCCCGCCTTGCGCCCCAAGTCTCCTGGGATAGGCTCCAGGCCCCCCATCATGTGACAATGGCTATGTGACAATCCCTGTATCCCAGAATAAAGCAGTATAGATGATGAGAACGTGATGAGTGAGTAATATGAATATGAAATGCAGCTGTAGGCCACTAAATGAAGTGTCATTGTAAACAAATAAATTCCCTAAAAATAAACAAACAAACAAACAAACAAATAAATAAATAAATAAATAAATAAATATGCATTGAATATATAATATAAATAAATACCCAAATTACTGATGCTGAACATCATTACACCCTATGGGACAAGACCAAGCTCTTGTTATAGATGAATATTTTAACTCACAGTCTATTTTAAAAATGTGAATTTAGGTTACAAGTTACACATTTGCATAAACCGTACAGATACAGTCGGGGACTTTTTTTTTCCTACTGTTTGTTTTATATCATGTTAAAGTTGAAAAAAAAAAAAACATTCGACATGATTCATCATGGTTTCTTTTAAAATATAAATCGATAGGATACATCGTAGATACACTGGTGGCCAAAAGTATTAAGACAACATACGTCATATATTACAGTCATAATAAAAGAATGCGCAAGAATACAAAGTAATTTCACTCTTTAGTTCTAGTCTATCTGGCTGAAGAGTTGTACTAATTAACAGAAAAGTAGCGAAAGTGTGGCCATGTGACAATGATATTCATCTTCTGGATGAGTAGGTGTGGAAGGCAGTAGCAGTCGAGAAATTGTCTTTTGTAAATGATTTTCAGGAAGCAATCAAGCGGGCGTGGATTGAGCGAGTGACACCAGAATTCTGCAGACATATTTTTAACTCTATGCCCAGCCAGATCCAGCAGGTTTTGAAAAATATAGGACTTCACATTAAATATTGATTGGGGTATAGCAATTTCATTGCATCAAATAACAAATTATTCCCATTATCAATTATTGATTGTGTACCAATATTATTGATTGTCATTATAAAAAAAAATAATTAAAATGAATGTCACTAAAATGGCCACTAGATAAATACACTATATTGCCCAAAGTATTCGCTTGTCTGCCTTCACATGCATATGAACTTGAGTAACATCCAATTCTTAATCCACAGGGTTTAATATGATGTTGGGCCGCCCTTCGCAGCTGTAACAGCTGTAACTTTTCCGGGAAGGCCTTACACATAGTTTAGGAGTGTGTTTATAGGATTTTTTTAAACCATTCTTTCAGAAGCGCATTTGTGAGGTCAGACACTGATGTTGGGTGAGGAGGCCTGTCTCGTAGTCTCCGCTCTAATTCATCCCAAAGGTTGAGGTGCAGGCCAGTCAAGTTCTTCCACACCAAACTCGCTCACCCATGTCTTTATGGACCTTGCGCATTCATGTTAGAACAGGTTGGGGCCATCCTCAAACTGTTCCCACAAAGTTGGGAGCATGGAATTGCCCAAAATGTCTTGGTATGCTGAAGCATTAAGAGTTCCTTTCACTGGAACTAAGGAAGACAAGCCAGACTCCTGAAAAAACAACCGCACATCACAATCCCCCTCCACCAAACTACTTTACACTGGGCACAATCCAGTCACCCACATTTCTTCACAATTCGTCTCCGGGCAACCGTCAAAACCCAGATTCGTCCATCGGATTGCCAGACAGAGAACTGTCACTGTTTTCTATGATGATTTGTCACTCCAGAGAACACGTCTCCACCGAGTCCAGTGGCGGCGTGCTTTACACCAGTGCACCTGATGCTTTGCATTACACTTGTACAAACATGGAGATCCTTTTTAAGAAGCTTTCTACGCACTGTTCTTGAGCTAATCTGAAGGCATCTAATAACTCTGCAGAAAGTTGGTGGCACTATGCGTCTCAGCAGCCGCTGCTTTACACGGCCTACCACTTCGTGGCTGAGTTGCCAATCGCACCACTTTGTTATAATACCACTAACAATTAACTGTGAAATACTTAGTAGCAAGGAAATTTCACAACTGGACTTATTGCACAGGTGGCATCCAATCACGGTACCATGCTGGAATTCACTGAGCTCCTGAGAGTGACCCATTCTTTCACAAATGTTTGTAGAAGCAGTGTTGGCGCCTAGGTGCTTCATTTTATACACCTGTAACCATGGAAGTGATTGGAACACCTGAATTCAATTATTTGGATGGGTAAGTGAATACATTTGGCAATATACTGTGGATAGGTCTTAGACAGAGGGCTGTCAATCATGCATGCTCTGCAGACCATTAGGCTACGACTCCCTCACTCTCAGGTCAGTGAGTTCCAATGCTGTGTACTTTCCTGTATCTGGTTTATCACACTTAAAAAAAAAAAATTACCCGCAAAAGAAGGTCTTTTTTTTTTTTGCATTCCCCTCAGCACCCACTGCTATTAACTCTGCATTGTTTAGTGTAATTAGTCATGGTCTATAATGAAGTGAAGGCAGCAGTGAACACTGGTGAAGGTTAATAGTGTGGCTGGTCAGAGGCTCTGAGCTTTGCTAAGTGCTCAGCTCGAGGACTCATCTATTAGGAAGCATCAGTGATGCCTGTGATTTACGTCTACACAGCCCTCCAGCTCCAACTCCACCATCTGGGGTTTTTTATCTGATTTTAATTTTCACCCATTGCAGTTTGAAGATGGAGCCTCAGACCAAGCGAGACAGTGTTAGAAGGAGCAGGAGAGGCAATTTTGCTATTAAATAAAGCATCAGAGTGAACTAACAGTATTGTCAATATTGCTTTCAGGCTGCAGTACATGTATCATTTAGAGCAAGTCTAATGAACATAGTGGGCAGTGAAACAACAAGAATCTAGAATATCCATCAATACGTCCACTAAACTAATTAAGACACAACGCCATAAACGCCAGCGTTGTCATTGTTTTTAGCTTGTGAGCATAGAGTAAGCTGCGCAACATTAATAAAGTAAGAAGGGGAAAGATGCCACATGCCTCAAAAGAACATTATATTACAAACAAAGATTTGTTCAAACACTTGTCTAGGCAATTATTTATATAACCATATAATGTCATTCAGATAAATGCAGAACAAATGTGAGGTGCAGTCATTGAAAGGACCAGACCAACACTCATGCTCAGTAGCAACCAAGCAACCAATGCTCAGTAGTAGCGGTAAGATGCTACTCTTAGCCCTTTGGATGCAATTTGATCAGCTGCAGCCAATTTCTTGCTTTTCTCCTCAGATTGTAATTGTTCTGAGAAATACAAAAATAAAATTACAATTTATATTTTTACACTATAATTCTATATCTTAATCTATACATAAAATGTATTAATTATTTAAATTACACATATATGCATTTGTTGATGTTAATATAATGGTTACAAGTGGTAGAATGTTTAAATCTAGCGTGCTGCAGCCAAATATTAAAATTCATTTCTAGGGTTTCAGGTTAGAGAGACATTTTTTTTTGCAACAAACACTACCCAATCAAGTGCAGTTGATGAGAGAGTAAGCAAATCAAATGTTGGTGTCATCAATGACTAACCTGGTATATAACCTGCAGATGGCATCTTACCATATATCTTTTGATGAAACAAAGAAAAGGACTTCAGAATTATTAGGTTTTACCTTGTATTCTAGTTGAAAATGAGTTTTGGGTGTTGGTAAAAAAAAAAAAAAAAAAAAAAAAAAAATATATATATATATATATATATATATATATATATATATATATATATAAACATTTTTATCTGCCTAAATATCTAGAAGTTACATCAATATCTTATATTATATATAATATAATATTTGGAAAGGTTCTTATATAGAGAGTCAGATTACATACTGTAGCTGTTTAATCAGATTTTCTAGGCTCCCTAATCTGATTATTAATAGCACATGTGTGCAATTAACACCTCAGAGGTTGCAACATTTTCTTGAGAAGAAATGTCTGAGACAAGATTTTTCATTAGTGTACTGTACATTAGTGGAAACAGACTGAAGAAGCACATTGAAAGAAGGAATTGTAAAATTCAATATCAAGTGACATAAAATGAGGCACAGTTTAAAAATAAAAAAAACTAATTCAATGAAACATGAATGAGAAGATTGCAAGCACTGAAATACCTGTAATATGAGTCTATTGATGCATGGATAGTACTAGTTGAAATGCATCAATCGCTGCAAATGTGATTTAATTCATAAATATGGCTTCCATCTTCATTATTCAGCAGCATATAAAGTAGCACATGATCTAGCACAACCTGTTTGGGGAATTTGCTGACCAAGCACTTGTGCAGCATTTATTACTGGTTAATTAATAACTTTATTCATAAAAGTTGTTTCTGTGGAACAAAGAGTGCCTCGGATTAGGCTGTGTCTCCATGAGAAAAAGCACTTTTTATGGCTGGTCAGCCATAACTGATTGTATTACCGCAAACAGGTAAAGTGAATAACATCGATCAACTATTCACCAGTAAACTGGTGACAGGATAATGGCACCCAAGGCACACCCATGCCCGGAGTGACCAAAGACCAGCCTGCACGGTCCTATCACAGACGAAATCCAATTCAGCGCAAGCTGGCGAAAAACCAGAACACCCAGTGCTCCACAGCATATCGCACACAGGGCCCAGCTAGTAAAGAGCCAAAGGCCACCCACGCATAGCCTCCAAACTCCACAGATCCTGATTGGATCAAGAGGAACTTAAAACGTGTGTGGTTTTAATCTTGTAACTGATCAGTGTAGGAGTGAATTAAAAGTCATGTTTAGCCAACTCTGCATCAGCGCTAACAATTCAATGACAGGAGTTGAAGACATTATTAGTGAGATTATTAGTTATTATTATGAGTCGGGTAACAGGGAAAACTGAAATCAATCAGTTGAACTACCAATATGACTGAGGGACAGTTCAGTCATTTTATACTGTGTTTATCTGTGGTTTTTGGTTCCATATATTCAATCCTCTCAGCCACATGATATTGAAGAAAATTGCTAGCTCTGATTATAGATCAGTGATACAAAGCGTACTTTTTAAGGATATTGCCCCTCTCTCTTGGCAATTCACAGTCAAAGCCAAAAAGAGAGCTACATTCTGCAGACATACACGTTCAGGAAGTGATTGGCAAGTGGATCAATGATGCTTCAACTCCTTGTTCCAGTGCAACAGTGCACAAACACACACATGCACAAAACCACCTACACACACATGCGCGAGTGCACACTTCACATTTCAGACCAGTTGTCTTTATGCAGACAGACAAACAGTAAAGTGCTGCTTAGACGTCACTGACATCTTTTCATCTTGAACGAGAGTAAGTGCTAGAATAACTGCAACTCATCCGTCTGCCGTCTGCACACCATGGCGCATCCTGCAGCTGCTGTGCCAGGAAAATGACAAATGAAGTTTGTTTTGGCAGGCAAGAGGACATATTTATCTGTCCACAGTGGAGACGAATGCTCTCTAGTGACAGGAGAGGAATCAGAGAGTCGGCTTGCTGCTGCTTGCAGTTCCGTCTGAAGAACTGTGTTTGTAGAAATGACGGCATGTCATGCTCACGAGGGCAGGTAAACATGTATTACTATCAGTAATTACTTCAAAGACATAGCACTGAAAATGCAAGGAGACGGAATGACTTTTTTTTTTAAATGATTTATAGATATTTTTATTTTTGTAAATGTATACTGTAAGTCATTTCAGCTCATAAAGCTGATTTCTATCTAAAATGTATTTTGAAATGAAAATATTACAAACACAAGTTGTCTTTGTAATGGATATTTTTCCATACACCATACAGTATGTCCAAAGGTTTGTGCACTTAACATCGTTTTTATGCTTTTTGATAACATGCCATTCCAGATTCCAGATGTTTGCCAAAACTAACAAAGCATCCAAATTAAAGCTTATTACAAGTAGACTGGCAATGCCTGATGCCTCTGCTGCCAACAAGGCCAGCCCTCTTTGTTATTAGTTAGTCTGTTTCAAACAACCTCAAAATCCGTTTATCTGTTAACAGTTATATATTCATATACAGTGAATATAAAATACCTACAATAACCTGTGAAGCCTATTGCAGGTTTTTGTCACATAAAAGGATGAAACCAAGAGATTTTCAGGTTCTACAGTGACATAGCAACTGACCAAATTCAAATGAAAAACAAAAATATGTTTCAGGAGGCAAGAAAAAAAGAAAAAAACACCACTAACCTGGTGTGCATACTGTTTTAGAACGGAGCACTAATGACTGTGCATATACATCATCAATTAAGTGATTCTGATTCACCCTAAATAACGATCAGCTCTTTCTCTCAGATCTCAGAATCGATTAGAAATCCAGCCCTGGCACAAAATCTACAAGCCTCTGTTAGAGAGCTGGGGATGAAGAACAAAATGTTCACCTTTTAGCATAATAATTACCCACTCATCCAAGTTAACAAAGGGATGACTTCAGAAGGGGATCAATGTCAAGTCTTATATCTAAATCCTATGAAAAAACTGTGGAACGACTTAAAGAGGGCTATGCACAGACGATTCCCTTGTCATTTGGTAGACGTGGAGCTCACCACCGAAAGTGGAAAGAAATTGCCGAATCAAGATGTGCCAAGTTGAAGATTCTTATCCAAAAACACTGTGTTATGTATTAGAAGATGAAGGTGCTCTAAAAAGTATTATTCAAAGAGTCCACACATCTGTGCAACCAGGTTATTGTATGTTTTGTCTGTTTTTCTAAAGATGTAAATCTTTCACACAGGATTTGTCTAGGCTTTTTTTTTTTTACATTACAAAACTGTGTAATTTTAACAGACTGCATGTCTACTCTTGTATAATCAATAGTCTGTATTGTAGGTACAGGTAGGGGTCATATGGATGGTATTGAATAATGGATTGGTAATAGATTTGTCATTGGTAATTTTTTTTAAACAATTTTATTGTTCAGAAAAGTTAATAATTGCATTATTTGGGTCTTATGTATTTATTTAAGGCATGCTAAAGAAAGGTCCCGTTGATTTTAAACTGTATTTTGAACAACAGCACATACTGTAAGTAATAGCCATTAAATAAAATATAAAAATACAGTAGGTACTGTATGTTGTTTCAGACAAACTTGTTATTTCACATTTAATACATCTATCCACAGTAATTCTGACCTGTAAAACCATATATCTTCAATATTTCACGTTTATATTTCGGCTATATGCAAATAAACAGTGTCTCACCTGAACTTTGGTGGTTCCTACATTCAGCCCCGTCAGTGTTGTTCCATCTGTTATTTTGGCCACTCTTGAGTCCTCCACTTTCAATAAATCCTTCACCAACTCTGTCACGTCCACCTGCCAATCACTGCCCAGCAGGAAATCCGGCTGGCCCCGTCCCTCTACTGGCTCTGCCTCAAAGTGGGTGAGGACACGCAAAGTGGTGCTTTGGTACTGTGGACCACAACCTCGGTCTCGTCTGCTCCCTTCATCTTCATCATTATCTGCAGATCTAAAGACAGGAGACAGGCTCTTAGAAATTTCTGTTTTTCTTCTATCAGCACATGGAATTGTAACACTGAACAATGTAAAAAAGGTCAGGTGATCTGATTGTTCAGGTTGACCCTATACCAGAAAGATGGGTGCGTCAGGGGATGAAGCAAAGTGCATGAAGTGATGCACCCATCATGCATAGTGCCCACGGTACAAGCCTCTGGAGGCAACATTATGATCTAGGGTCAGGTCTAGGTTCAACAACTTTATGTGACGATGAAATGATGTCAGCTGATGACCTGAATGTACTGAATGATGAGGTTATAACATCGATGGAGTTTTTCCTTCACTGAGGGGACACATTCATTGAGAAATCACATTCAAAAAGCACTGCACACCAAATTTTGTGCAGCAATCAATGCAAAAGGCAATCAAATAAAATCTTAGCTTTTTGTCTCAGATATATTTTATTACATTTAGCAATACTGTTTTTCAAACAAGCTATGTCATTAATGTTCAACAATCTTTGAATGTATGCATAATCCAGCAGCCAATCAGAGCAAGGCTAGTGGCCATGACAACAACAACAACAACAAAAATGAGGAGTCAAAGTTTAACTTACCGTAAGAATATAAATATTCACTTCATCAAGTATAAAAAATCATAAGTTTTTTTTTTCATAAGTATATTTGTGAAGAAGACTTGTTGATATTTAATTAGAAATATTGTAATATTGACTTCGTCTCTTTATAATGATTACAAGAAGTGCACACAATTTTAATCATTAATGCAGCTTCAGCATTTGTAATAAGGGAAATTACCACACAGATTCTGAGCTTTAGTCCTAATTACGTTTTTATAAATCATTAATTAATCTTAAATAAATAAATAAATAAATAAGTTTGTGTTGAGCCTGGAATTTGTCCACAGCTGCTAATCTCTCTCTCTCTCTCTCTCTCTCTCTCTCTCTCTCTCGGTATCTCTCTTACTCTCTGTCTTTCCTACATGACTTTTCTGCTTGCAGCATCAATATCTCATTGGCAAGAAGAAAACTCATTACCAACAAGTATTTCATACAAAACAAAAAAATTTGTACTTGTTCTGATACTCTGAAACAATGACCTGAACTTTACACACACACACACACACACACACACACACACACACACACACACACACACACACACACACACACACACACACACACACAAAAACAGATGTAAAAAAAAAAATGGACCATAGCATATCTTTAGGAAAATGGGCAAAGAGAAAACACTGATGTTAAGGTTTGTTAAGAGTTTCAGACTTTGCTGGCTTAAAAAAAACACCCTGTGTTAACTTACAGATAATGAAGTACTGTGAAGTACTGTGTACTCTAGAAGTACTAGAAGTACTGTGCAAAAGGCAGCTTTTTTCTGTTATTTTTTGTTTAAACATGTTTATTTTATGATTTCATTATTAAGTCAGTGCAAAAGAATCAGATTTCCAAATATTTGTATTCATACAAAAAAAAAAAAAAGTAGGCCAGAAAAGTAAGCAGCATACAGTATTATGTAAAACCCCACTCTTCAGAGCAAAAAAAAAAATCTTCTGGGTTTTGCATTCATAAAAAAATAAGCATGTGTGACTCAGAAGGACAGTGGCTGGTTCTGCAGGGTGGTCAAACAGCTCATTTCCTTTAAAAAATGCACAAATTGTACCTAGAGATTACTGATTTTGTTTGATTAATTACTGTTTACTGCATTTTTTTTACAGTATTGAAAAAATAATTAATGTAGAAACTTTTTTGAAGACATTCTTGCTTTGCAGCAGTTGTGCCTGCAAAGACTGTATTAACCCTAATATCACCGCCGGGTGAATTGAATAACACTGATTATCAATTATATACTGCTAAACTGGTGACAGCATGGCCACCCAAAGCTCATTTACAGTATGTTTGTGGGGAGCAAAGTCTAGACCGCTTGTTTCGATCTCATAAAAAATGCAATATAGCACAAATTACTGAAAAAGGTCAACACTATGACAGAAAAGGTATCCGAACACTCAATGCAACACAGCTCGCTGTATATGGGCCAAGGATGCATGGGGCAGGGAAAGAGTTCATGGTTATTTACACCAGATCTTAGGCATCCATGGGAGGTGCTGGACGAAGTCAGATCCATGGAGGCCTCACACTGAAACTTACTGTACAGAAGTTAAAGGATGTGCTGTTAATGTCCTGGTGCCAGGCAGCACAGCACACCCCCAGAAGTCTCGTGGAGTAATGCGCAGAGGAATCAGTGCTGTTGGCACAAGGGAATCCTAATGCCTAAATGGTTTTGATATTAACCATTTGGATGTTCCTGCATACCAACGAATTTGACTTAAAACAGATTGAGGAACGGATTATGTTTGTGACCTGGGGACTGTTTGTACATAAATGTGAAAAGGATGCTTGCAAATGCTTGGTTTGCAAAATGCACAGTAGCACTCAATTTAAGTTACATGCTGACCTTAATAAAGCACTCAAATGTTGCTTAATGTAGTTATTATTATTATTGTTGTTGTTGTTATTGTTATTATTTCTGATAGTGTTTTACTTCTTAGGTTAAGAACATCAGATTTACTGGTTTAATTCCTAACTGTCAAAAAAGGTTTACTACACATACTGTGTGTGTGTGTGTGTGTTTGTTATGTAACATTAATCAATTACTCAAAATGCAATTCAATTAACAGCTTTTTTTGTAGATATTATAAATTAAATTGAAATGCACAATTTATGGATTAATAAAATAAGTCTATAAACCATAACTATATTGCTGACCCATTTTAAAAGTCTATCAAACTAATGGAGGACATTATTTGAAGCGAGTGTCAACTAAATGATGAGAGAGAGAGAGAGAGAGAGAGAGAGAGAGAGAGAGAGAGAGAGATTAGCAAATGTGGACATACTGAACCTTTGGGTGTATTAGTTTGGGTTCATTTATTCATTTTATTTTATAAGATATTTTATAATTTATGATATAACTTTATTTTATTGATATATTTAGGAAAAATACTAATGGAAATGTAATGCATTCATTTATTCATTCATTCATGCAATCATCCTTGTGCTTGTTTAAGTGTTTTACACTTTGTGATGGTGTAAAATATACAAAATAAATACAGACATTTCTCAACAACAACAACAAAAAATAATAATAATTGAAATCAAGTCTAAGAAAAAGTAGTCAGTTATGACAGTAATTCATTTTAAGCACAGACTACTGGAAATTCACAAGGACAAACATGACTGTAAGCATTAGTAATCAATAAAGCTCATTGTCAAATACTTGATGAAATTAAGAATTATGAGAGTCTTTCCTTTTATTCTACACTCTCTTTTGGCCAATATAACAGTGTGTGGCTGCTTCCAGAGGCATGCAGGTCTCATCTTTAGCTAATCATTTCCAAAAATGTTGCTTGCCAAGGGAATTCTACCTACAGGGTATTAAGAAGTGGGAGGACATTGATAAATTTGGATTAGGAAACTCACAATTTAACGGGTTGCTAATGTACTTTGAAACATGAGGTTCGGTCCCACAGAGCCAACATGGCATTTTACTACTATTTTCCACTATTCTGGCACCTCAAAAAAAGTAAAAAAAATAATAATAATAATAAATGTAAAAAAAAAACAACAGCTGTCATGTGCACATGATGTGTCAGAACGCCGCTCATTGGAGGAGTGTGATTGGTGCTCAGTGATTACTGAACCGAATCTTCCATTAAAGCCGAAGTGCAACCCCCGCACAGCATAGCCCAGGTCGTGACCAGCCTATTTTATTTTATTTTTCACCAGATATGGTCGTTTCCCATGTTCATGTCTGTGTTTTGACATTTGCCTTCCCTTCTTTCAGCTCTCCTTCTGTCAGCTCACTCACTTTCATGTCATGCGTGTATCCCACTTTAGGATTTCCATAATTCCAGACGAATGTAATTTAAAAAACCGTCCTGTAGGTGACCGTGGCATGTGTCAGTATTAAAGTGTCAGCGCCGGCTCGGATCATTAAAAACTAGCGTCGGTATGCTGTCTGCTCCTCCATAATGCCAGCTCCAATGCATCAGGACAGGTACAGGGCCAGCAGAGACCTCAGGGCCATTTTTTATGAAGATTCTCAGAGTGGGAAGTGCTGACCTGGGATCAGTCAATACTCGTCCATAAACAGTGATCCTGTGATAGTGAGTGACATTTTTTTGAGTCTACACCCATCTCTTAGATAGTAAAGTGTTTTATGCATCATGGTGTCTGATTCTAATGACATGAAGGTTATTTTAATAAGGTTTCATATTAGATGAGTGCTGGTGCCTGTCTGAATATCGGAGGGGCAGCATTGCATGTGCCCTTCTCACTGCAAATAATTTCTTGTTCTGGTTCACAGCACTAGAGTTTAATGACAGTTTCAGCAAATACAGCCATCAAAACTGTCGCTCTGACTGAAGAGTCATTTACAGTACTGAACAGACTGTACAATTTGCATTTATGCAGTAATATATAGACCACTGCCTTAAACCCTGGAACATGCCTTTCAAAAAGCGTAAAAAATATATATATATGGATGATAAATGTTGACTAAAGGAGGAAGTACAGATTTTTTTTTTTGGCTCTGCAAAAAAATGTAAAAAATTTGCAATACGAAAATACAAAAAAAACTAGTATGATACATGATATACGATACATACAGTAGAGTAATGTACTGTACATACAATAATACATGAATGAGATGGAAAATATTGAAATAAATCCTCTACTAGAGATATGCAATTTGCTGCATAAATATTAACAGTTGTAATCATCACTTTAATTAAACTGTTGGTTTGGTCTTATTTAACGACATAAATAAATTTTAGCAGATTATAAAATAGCACTTGATCCAGCACATCTTGTAAGTCTAAATGTTAATATCGTATATTGTCCTTTGACATTTATTGTCCACATATAGTAACATAAAGATGCCAGGAGCTACTAAACTGATGTAACGAAAACTATAATGTGTTCATGGGATGCAGGCTACTGTATAATGCTATTAATTTTATTATAGAATATTGTACTGTAGTATATCAGCCTGTCATACAAGTTCCCTCACAAGGCACTTTGCTAAAGAAAAGTCCAAGGTCAGAACTGCAAATAACTGAGACATGCCTCTATTGTGTGACTGTGCTATTCTGAATAGTGCTTCAGTCTGTGCTAACATCTGAGATCTAAATAGTAATGTGTGTAATTTCAGCACTGAGAACACTGTAAGATCTATGATATTGTGTCCATAAGAATATAAATTCATGCTTTATACCGTACCTCTATCTTTAAATTGGACTTCCAGATGAGCCTAATTTAAAACAGCATATGTCAGTAATTTCCCCGTCATAGAGGACCCCAAGTCATTAAAAGTCAGTGTCGACATCCTGTCTGCTCCTCCATCATGCAGACTCCAAAACACAGCAGGACAGTTAGAGAGCCAGCAGAGACCTCAGGGCCATTTTTCATGGAGATTCTCAGAGCAGGAAGTGCTGACCTTGAATCAGCGCCTACTCCTCTCAATCAATACTCATCCATAAACAGTGCTCCATCGCCATTCTGGTGAGTAATGATTTCTTTTTTTTTAATATATATATTTTTTTAAATACCTGAGTCTATGAGATAGGTTAAGCATTTATGCATCACAGCATCTGATTCTAATGACTTGCAGAAAATTTTAATAAAGTTTCATATTAGATGAGTGCTGCTAAGCATCTTATTTTCCGAGGAGCTTCACTGCATGTGTCTTTCTCACTGTTGATAATTTCATGATCTGGTTCACTGCACCAGGTTTCCATGAAAGTTTCAGCAAATGTGGCCATCCAAACTGTCACTCTGCCTGAGGAGTCTTTTACGGATGTGAAAAAACCCAGGAATGTTTCTGAACATTTGCCAGCCCTACATGAAGTCTTACTTGCAAGTATAGTAATCTACTGTAGACCACATCCTTAAACATTAGGTTACACCAATCGGCCATTACATTATGACCACTGACTGGTACATTTTGTCCCAGTGTTGGAAGCAGAAAAAATGATCAAGCATAAGGATTTGAGTGACTTTGACAAGGGCCGAATTGTGGTGGCTAGACGACTGGGTCAGAGCATCTCCAAAACTCCAGCTTCTGATGAACCAGTGATGGGATCATGGACAGCCAAGGCTCACTGAATGCGAGTACAGGCTGGCCTGCATAGAACAATTCAGTAGAAGAGCTACGTACTGTACTACTGTACCTCATATTGCTAAAAAAGTTATTGCTGGTTCCGGCAGAAAGGTGTCAGAATACACAATTCATCAGAGGTTATTGTTTATGGGGCTACATTTGTAGCCATAGACTGTTCTGGGGGCCCATGCTGAGCCATGTTCACTGCCAAAAGCTCCCACAGTGGCCAGTACTAGACCATGGACCATGGACCCATGGAAGAAGATGGCCTGGTCTGATGAATCACATTTTCTCTTCTTTTCAGGTACTATATGTGTTCACCCCTTAACTGGGGAAGAGTTGGCACACGGATGCACTATGGGAAGAGGCAGTGTGATGCTCTGAGCAATGTTCTGCTGGAAAACCTTGGAACATGCCATCCATGTGGATGTCACTCTGACACATACTGTATAGTGGATAAACAATCACCCTAGTTTACAATAATCACATTTTATTGCTTTGCAGCCTGAAATAAAGACAGATACAGTTTTGTATCACCCTCCAACTGAAAATGACTTGAAAAAGTTTATCAAGTGAAGCTTTGCACATCTAGACTTTGCAATATTTGCCAACTCTACTTCAAGTCATTCCACAGATTTTCAATGAGGTTTACGTCTGGGCTCTGACGAGGCCATACAAGGACATTCACCCTTTTTTTCCATCAACAGCTGTGTGGTCAGTTTTGCTTTCAGTGTGCTTTGGGTCTTTGTCATGTTGGAGGTGAACCTTTACACAGATTTTCCTTAAAAACGTGAAGACATTTTTCCCCTTCTTCTAACAAGTGCTTCAGTTCCTACTGCAGAGAAACAACCACTTGTATTTGATTTCCACCAGATCAGAGTTGAAAGTCAAAGTCTGCCATTGAGAAAGTGATTAGCTTCATCTAATTAAGATTACACATCATTTCTAGCAGGGGTGATCCTTTTCCAAATCAGTGATTCTGTTTTTGTTTTTTGTGTGTGTGTTAAAAGTTGCACCGAGTTATACAGCTGGATAGAACAAAAACTGTGTCTGTCTTCATTTCAGGCCGCAAAGCAACAAAATGTGGTTATTTTAATAGGGGTGATTCATTTTCTATACCCACTGTACCACCTACCTAAACACTGTTGCTGACCAAACACACAGAAACAGTGTTCCCAGATGGCTGGGAAAATGGTTTAAGATGAACAACAAGTCTGATGTGGTGCCTCCAAATTCCATTCAAATCTCAATCCAATGGAGCATCTGTCGGATGTGCTGGACAAAGAAATCTGATCCATGGAGGCCCCAACTTGCAACGTACAGCACTTGAAGGATCTGTTTCTGACGGCTTGGTGGCAGATACCACAGCACACCTTCAGAGTCTTCAGAGAATCTAGACAGTACCTTGATGGGCCAGGGCTGTTTTCGACAAAAAAGGGCAGGACCTACTCAATATTAGGCTGGTGGTCATAATGTTATGGCTGATCGATGTAAGTCCAGAAAAATCAGGTAATGTAGGAAAAAAAGACTACTTTTGCTCTTTGCTGTCAAATGTAATACAACGAAAAAAAAGAGACAGTCTGACAATGAATAAGGGTAATACAATAAAGAATGACAAGCACTGATATAAACATCTAACAGAAGACCAGTGTTTAATACTAATACCAAAATATTCTGCATGAATGCATGAATAGTATTAGTTATAATTAATTATCACACTAATAGATCATAAACCTTATAATCATAAATCGGATTATTTTGCAATGGCTTCCCCAAATTGTGTGCGCTACAGTATAAATTATGCACACAACCTAGGGATTCCATGAAACCATAATGCACAAGTGTACAAGGAGCACAGGACACTTTTTCATGCTATTAATTTGCTGATATTGGATATGGCTATGTCAAATTGGACTGCTTCCCGCTTATGCAATTTCACTCAAGAAGAACGCACGTAGAGTGGGCATAGAAAACAAACAGGTCTGAAAAAAGACTGATAGGGTGGCACGGTGGTGTAGTGGCTAGCGCTGTCGCCTTGCACCTCCAGGGTCCGGGTTCAATTCCTGGCCAGGTTCGATTCCCGCCTCTATGTGCATGGAGTGCGTGTTCTCCTCGTGCTTGGAGGGTTTCCTCCAGTTTCCTCCCAGAGTCTAATGGCGTTCCCAAATTGCCTGTAGTGTGGGAATGAATGTGTGTGTGTGCCCTGCGATGAATTGGCACCCTGTCCAGAGTGTACCCCGCCTTGTGCCCCACGTCTTCTGGGATAGGCTCCAGGCCCCCCGCGCCACTATATACAGTATAGGGTAAAGTGGTATAAACGATGAGTGAATGTGTGAGTGAATCACTGATTATTGCGAATATTTTAAAGTGGGTTTGATTCTTTTCTATGCCCACTGTAAGTCTGGGTTGGTGGTGCACATAACAGAGAAACGTCTCTATTGTGTAACTTCTGAATAGTGCTTAAGTCTGTGCTAACGTCAGAGGTCTAAATACTGATGTGTGCACTATCAGTATTAAACAATGTAAGCTGTATGAAATTGTGTCCCATGAAAATATTAAGTGATGCATTACACCTTTCCCTGTTATCTCTCATGTTAAAAGAAAAAAAAAAATCTGTTTCCTGCATTGATGAGACTTAATGTTCTTAAAAGTCTCTTTCAAACTGTTCACTCTTGTTGGAAATGTTTAAAATGCATAATGATGACTGTAGTAGTAGCAGCAGGGGGAAAAAAGACTCTAAAATCACAAAACTGGACTAAAATGGACAGGAAAGTCAAGATGTGGACATGATAATGAACTATTCAGAATTATTTAAAAGGATTTCTGATGCCCAGCAATAGGCCTCACCTTTGGTTGCCACCGGAGACGGGGATCCTCCATCCCTTAATTTGATTGAGCTCAGGGTCAGCCATGTCGATCTGCAGGGGCAGGCGGGGCATCCACACACTCACCTCCAGCTGGGTGCTCATGTAGTTGTAAGTGAAGTTCAACATCATCCTTACCCTCCCTCTGATCTCCTTCCCGTTCACATACGCGTAGTCGCACCTTTCAGACACCTGCGCAGAGAAAATCTAATTCTCAGTACTCAGACGACTCAAAAAAACGAGAGACAATCTCTCCTGTACTGTACGTAACTTGTTCTGCGTTATTCTCCGAACATCTGCAAAGTCAACTCCATATAGAGAGAACTGGAGAACAAAGCAGGTCATTTGTTTGTGCTGATTTCTTTCTGTAAAGCATTTTCTCAGATGTAATCTCTCGACACCTTGCAATTTAATTTGGTTCGATTTCAATTCACTGTGCCAGGATACGATTTTTCATTTCTTTCCAGTACCTTTACAACATAATATCACTTTCATCCATCATAAAAAATGAAACAAACATTGCTCATATTTTCATATTGTTCCAGTTTTGTTGATGTTTTTAAATGAAGGACAAGAACCAAATGGTAATTCATGTTTCTTTTTTTTTTATCCACCTTTCCACAAGGCACAATTATTAATATCATTACTTTACTTTTAGACTACAGTATCTCAAATTTATGCATTATGCCCAGGATGTCTTTTTATGCATTTCCTCTCGCCATCTCTTTTTCTCTCTTCCTCTCTATATCTGCTAAACAGTGGAGACTGTTAGATCAGGGATAAATTCAGGACATATAATAGATTAAATATAAACGAAAAACAATACATGTGTGAGCCCATCACATCCTGGTCCTAGTTAACAGCTGACACAGCTTTGTGTACTCCAGCTTCACGCTAGCATTGTAAGCAAGTAAGAAATCCCAGGGTGTGTGCAGCCGCAGTGCCCAAGGCAACAATTTCCCTCAACTGACCCCCAGAGCAGTAGATCAGTGTTTAACTGGCCCCGTAGATATTTTACTGGCCCCGCAAAAAACAACAACAAAAAAAAAAAACAGGAAAAAAGACTTCCATAAAAAGAGAAGTAATACATTTTTTCTTTAGAACATGTTGTATGAACATGTGCATCATATTATTATTATTATTATTATTATTATTATTATTCCTCACCCAGTTTACATCCCAAACCTGGGCAGGTCTGTTTTACCACTGCTGAGCATCTCTAATTTCACATTACATGTACCCGGATGATAACCTATGCATCTTGCTCGCATGTATAATTTGCAGATCTACACTCTGCATCATTGTCCTTAAAAAGTTTTAAAATTACGCATAGTATGCGTGCATAGTACATTTTGTTAATAATAGATTAATAATTTTAAATGAACAAAAAAATGGCCTGTCAACCATTTATTTGGTTATGTCGAACCTTCTGTAGTTACTGTATAGTAAAATACTGAGTGAAGGGGTGACGTGAGGGAACATACAGTACAGTACAGTGCTGACAGAAGGTTTTTAGACAAGTTCCACATTTTGTGTTTAACACTCTTAATCTTAAAATAACAAAGTAAAAAAGTGTTTGGAATGTTTTATTCATTTATAAAAAAATAAAATAAAATAAAAAAATTAAACTTAAAATACCCAATTTACATACTGTATAGTAAATATTCAGACACATCACTTAATGTAGTTCTTGGTTAAAGCACCTTTGGCAGCAATGAAACCCTCAAAGCTTTTTGTGAATGATGCTACAAATTTGGCACACCGTTCTTTTTTGGATCTTTTCCCCCATTCGTCCGTCCCGGACTTTCAAGCTACTCCTGTGTTTTCTTGGTCATTGTCTTGTTGAAGTGTAAACTGTCATCCCAGCCCGAGATCCTGAGCACTCTGGAGAAAGTTTTCACTCAGAATTGCGCTATATTTTTGGCATTCATTTTTCCCTCTACACTGACTAGTCTTCTAGTCCCAGTTGCAGGAAAAAAAAAAAAAAAAAAAAAACATCTCCACAGCATGATGCTGCCACAACTGTGTTTGACTGTAGGGATGGTTTTAATAAGGTGATGCGCAGTGCCTGATTTCCTCCACACATGGCATGGGGAAGTGTGTCATCAGACAATTCTGCTCATCGTGGTCGGAGAGTCATCCGGGTGATTTCTGGCAAACTCGCAGCGGCTTGTCATGTGTCTTTCAGTGAGGAATGGCTTCCGCCTGGCCGCTCTACCGTACTGTACGTGTCTGATTGGTGGAGGGCTACAGTGATGATTGTCCTTCTTTAAGGCTGATTTAATCTATTTTAAGATGAGTGTAGAACATAACAAAATGTGGAAAGCTTGGGGTCTGAAAATTTGCATCTACATGGTATATTGTTACTGTTACCAGCCTAAAGTTTATAATTGTCCAATAACACTACATCCCATGTGTTTTATTAAACATGAAAGACTGCAACTGTTTTGGCCAGGCAGTGTACAGTAGTTGGCCCTGACCCTGACGTTAACACTCTGTATGATGGTGAGTGCACTCACCTTAACAACGTCGATATCTGTTGATCGACACTCCACGGACTCGGTCACATCGGTCACAGCCCCGTCAGTTGCCACGGTGACCACTTTGATGGGCATGGCGACAGTCCTGCCAGTGAGCACGGCCGTGTTCAGGATCTCTGTCTCCTGTGTACAGAGACCAGAAGAATCGTTGGATAATGCATTCTTCATTATCCAGGACTGTTCATTATACTGCCAGCTCAAGCGCTTATGCTTGCTTATTTGACTAGACCCAGTGAGGCGTATCATTCAATTAGCATCATCAGCTGGAGAGATTTTTCGGAGCTATGCCCACACGATTTCAAAGTCTCAAACTGAGATTTTCAGAAAGTTTATGTCAGTTTTGCCATTTATTATTACTGCATCTCCTACTGTAAACTATTAAAAATAACGCTGTCTATTCAGATAATACGCACATTTGGATAAAATAATATTAACCACGCAATAAAATATCAAACAACACCTCAGAAGTTCACTTTGATAAGCCAACTGCAAACCTCATGCAATGTCACAACTCATTCTTATATATTTCTTCAACTTAGCATAAACTATTGGTTTTATTTGAATAACTTTCCGACACTACCTAAGCTAGCCAGTTGTCTCAATGTAACTTAACAGTTATTAATGTAATAACTTAGTTTTGAGGCAAGATGCATGGAAAGGATTTTTAAACAGTTAAAATTTAATGCCAATTTTTTAAAAAGATTTTTTTAAATAGTGCAATTTTTTTTTTTTAACATTAAGTAACATTCTTTGTTAGAAAGAAAAGTTTTTAACTATAGAATTTCTATTTTCCAGCTTACAAAAATGTCAGGGTCTCTCGCTTACAAGGAAGTGACACTAACCACTGGACTGCATGTGTCGAGAGAGTGAATATAAATAAAAAATAAAACAATAAATGTAACTACAGTAGATGTATAAAATAGGGGAT